>PVIJ01008018.1:0-77550 GCA_004024925.1 Scalopus aquaticus | reverse complement strand
AGAGAGAGAGAGAGAGAGAGAGAGAGAGAGAGAGAAATGGATGGAATAACTTGGTGTGGCTAGAAACTAGTTGCATGAGATGTTGTACCAGCTATGTGGCTTGGGCATCTAGATCGATGGTGATTGCTAGTCATTGACCTATAGCCAGCAGCAGAGGCATATTTCATTGGGAAGACAACCAGCCCAATTTCTTTATATTCTGATATTGTGGTTATGCAGGATATCCTATTGGTTGGTGTATATCAACAGACTAAATTATCTAATAAACAATAAGTGATTCAGAAACACATTGTTTCAGACATTGGTTCTAAAACACAGGGGAAATATCTGCTAGAAATACATAAATACTTACTATGCTAAACATTGTGCTAAGCACATTATCTCATTTCATTTTAATGAACAATTTTATGAGGTAGATACTATTTAGAATTTAAAAAATTGATTTTTAGAGGTGTTGACTGTTTTTTTGAGAGGGGCAGATTTGGAAATTATAATAAAAACACTTCAAGATATAATTGGAAATTATAATGAAAACACTAAAAAGAAAAGTGCCCAATGCCTTGATAATCAAATGTCACTTATACATTCCTGGACCACAGTGATTTTCTTAGTGAACTTGAACCGTCACCTTACCATGAGGCTTGTTTTCAGGTGACATCATCCATTGCAACAACCAAATCTGTGCTTTAAAAAAAAAAATCTACTCAGTATATTTATAGGAATGTTTCATGTGGATTTTTAATCTACGCCTTCTTCCAGGTTTGCTTAAAAAAATTGAAATATTGGACCTCCCTGGTGGCCTAGGTGTTAAGTCTTAGCACTATCACCACTGTGGCCTGAGTTTGATCCCCAGCCATGGAACTAACCCACATATGTCACAGCGCAGCTCTCCTGTCATAACCCCTACTTCCCTCAGCAGTGTATTTCAGTAAATCCACCTATTCTGCTCCCCACTCTGTTTCTGGTGATTCCTCTCAGCCTCTGCATCTCTTGCCTACAGATCAGTTTGTCTACACAAATAAATAAGATCTTGACGGAATTCTTTAAAAAATATAAAGAAAAACTCTACATATTTTTGAATTCACTATTACCATTAGAAATTAGATATCTATAATTACATGGTTATTTATCTGATAATATATTTTATGTCTGACTCCCCGTAAAATCCTTGAAGACTGGGACATATACAGAGAGAAGAGACAAAAAGACAGGAATCATATGACACATGCTAAGATCTTGAAAGAAAAAATGAGCAAATGAATGAATGAGGATCCACTAGGCCATAGCAGATTTTCAGAATGAGCAGCAAAGTATTCACAATAATCATTTTTTATTTATTTATTTATTTATGCATACAAGCTGGAGTATAGGCCAGAGGCATGGGGCGGTGAGAGGGTTCACCAGAGACAAAGTGGGGAGCAGAACAGGCAGATCGACCAAAATACACTGCTGAGGAGAGCAGCGGGCAAGGCAGGAGAGGTCTGCTGCGCCATGTGGAATCTCCCTGGCTGGGCGTCAAACTCGCGTCGCCGCTGCCGACAGCTCCACAGCGCAGCGCTTGACCACTGCGCCACCAGGGAGGCCCAATAATAATTTTCTTATAAAGAAATGTTACAGTAGTAAATAAGTTTCCCAAAGGAGGAATTCACCAGTATTCAAACCACATTATCCTACAAATCACCCCCGAAGTGCCTCTCATTACAAAAATTAGCAGTAACTTGAGGAGGTTAAAATAGGGGTGGGCAAATCCAGCAGGCAGTAATAAAAAACATCAGCACTGACTTCAATACTTCTCAGGTTTAAGAATCTCTAAGAAAACATAATCCCAAAATAAAAAACTAAAATTTTCTTTCCTTTGTCACCATCCCAGTGTCAATAGCACTATAACAGAGCCCAAAGATGCAGACATTGAGTTTATGAGGCAAATAATGAAGTTGATAAATGGGTCTGCACTCTGAGGGGTGGAATGAAGATTGGCCCAGGGACGGCTGCATTGGAGCAGCCCTCTCCCTTCCATCCATCCTACAAGGATCCCTAGTCAGCCAATGCACTGAGACTCTGACATAAATCAGGGGCAACAACAGATGAGCATGAAGAAATGGCCTGGCAGCCGCGGCACCACAGCCATAAATCAGGAACTAATTCAATCCTGTGAGATGCCTCGTTTGATTAATTTATGTCAGCATTTTCTATGTTGTCAGGCTCAGTCCCTTGTGTCTTCGCTTCCCCTCATTCTCCACTTTCTCTGACACAAAGACGTGTCCCCTCCCTGCCACCATGGCAGGTAGAAGGAAATGGGACACTAGAGAAGGTTCTAGAAGGCAAAGCACTATTACCACCATTCTTCCCAAAGTTGGAGAGATGACAAAAGAGAACAGTCCCTCATAGTGAATTCAGGTTCCAGGGTGGAAAAGATAACCACTTTCTAGATTCCCCAAAGCACCATTCTCTGTACTTCACAGTGAAAGAAGGAAATCAAACCCTCATCCCCAACTCCAGAAGACAAATAGGTTTTCCTAGTGGAGTTAGAAAAATACATCAGTACTAATTCTTGTGATGCACAGGTGATTGTGGATATTGTCATTTATAATAATGGAGAACAAGAAACAACCCAGATATCCATATGCACCATAGCTACATAAGAAATATATGCATTTATTTGTATAGGTAAATGCTTATGGGATGCTGCTTAATGCATAAAAGAGGGAGTTAAGGGCCTCCCTGGTGGTGGAATGGGTTAAGCGCAGCACTATGAAGCTATCCAGAGCCACTGCAGCACGAGTTTGATCCCCGGCGGGGGAGATTCCCACATGGCACAGCAGACCTCTCCTGTCTCCCCTGCTGCTCCCCTCAGCAGTGTATTTCAGTCGATCTGCTTGTTCTGCTCCCCACTCTGTCTCTGGTGAATCTTATCACCACCCCACACCTCTGGCCTACACCCCAGCTTGTATGCATAGATAAATAAAATCTTTAAAAAATAGGGAGTTAAACCAATGAATAGTGTTTCTGTTGTTTCTAGAAAAACATGTATGTGTGTCTACATTTTCACTGCTCCTTATATTAGTTTTTTAACTCCATATCCTAATAATTTGTGATGAATATCTATTTCTTGTGCATTATGGGAAAAAGTAATTTTGAAATAGTCTTAACCAAAAAAAGGAAAGTAGAATTCCAAAATCTTTGAGGCAGAATTGAGATCTATTCATCACAAGCTCACTAGCCTTGTCAGCCTGATGTCAAAAGGAGATGACGTTGTACAGGAGAGTTCCATGATCTGTGTGGGCAGACAGAAGAAGACCACAGCTCGATTCAAATGGAAGAGGCACCGATCAGAAGGGATGTGGCTGAGAGGAAGGACTTGAATCTGCCAAGAGGCCACTACAGTAGTGAGCAATAATGGTGCTTTCTATTTTAGGGCTGATGGTGATAAAGTCCTTTCAAAGTCCGAGGAGTCATCTTCCCTATTGTTTATTTATTCTTGCTATTAAAAATGTTTATACCTTCCTTATTTTGGTATAGGTTTACCAGCATAATGGAAGGAAAAAAAAAACTGAACTACTAAGTTTTCCATTATGGGCTACAGTCCATGGCAGGAACATCTATCAAGAACACAGTTGCTCTGTTCACACATTTATTTAGGCAACTTGAACCTGAAAGGAAAGGACAGGCAAGGGTGATGAACCCTAGAAGAAAATTCTATGATCTGCTTACTCTGGGGGTTTTGTTTTTAAAGAGCATCTGCATTTAAAGTGTCTCTAGAAGATCGGCATTTGGTAAAATCAACCTGCTCAGGACAGGGAAGCACTGTGTTAATAAATACACTCACAGTCCACATTCTGTCTTCCATTGCAGATAAAAGCTGGGAACCTATGTGAAAGGCAGGTGAGAACGTGCCATGAATAAGATCTGTGTAATAGGAGCCTGGCCCTCAGGTTATAAAAAAATGTTCAATTAACCCAGAAAAGTTAGCAATCAGCTGAAAAGGATAAGAGGGCACTATTTCTCAAATCTGGCTGTCCATCAGCAAAACCTATGAAGCTTTATAAAATTATAGTTCTCCTGGGCCACTAGTAAACAGATTTTCTGTGGGTGGGACCTTGGAGTCCCTACCTGTAAGTGGGTCCTCATATGATTTAGTGTACAGTTGGGTTTGGCAAATGGTGAGTTTAATATATTTATTTCTATTCCAAAAACCACTTGGGAAGAAGTTATAAGGAGCCAGGTCTTAAGTTGGTATAAACTAATATTTTTTATATAACCTGTTCAATCCCAAAGCTGTGCAAAACTGGAATAGACTGCGTTCTGAGGTGAGACTCCATCATGAAAAGGGAGAAGAACACTGGTCTGTAACAATTTTGTATTCATGGCACCATTTTAACATGAAATCTTCAAAAAATATCATCAGGCCAGTCGGCAATAATTATCGCACAATCTTTACTGTGGTCTAGGAATAAGTCTCTCTGATCACAAGGCATCTGTTATTATCCCACACCTTGCTTGGCCAATGTTCACACTGCCCTGCAGTGTGAACAAAGCTGTTTGGGTCATAACCGCTCTCTGGTCTTACATATTGGAGTGGTGAAGTATGTCCCTTAGGTGTGCCATCTGTGTTTAGCACCGCCTTCTGGCTCTTCAGTGCTATTACTCCTCAAAAGCTGTAATCCTCTCAACAGCAACCCATGGTCAGGCATCAATATACCCTTCAACAGGTCATCAACAAGACCTGCCAAGGTCATGCAGAAGTAAGGCATAACCCTTCACTAGTATTTAGGAGCACACCCACAAAGGACTCAAGGAACATGGTGTCTCTGCACACTGTTGAGAGCCCCTGACCCAAGGAAGGGCTGGATGCATGCCAACTGGAGATACGATAAGGGTTGGAGGAGGAGGCCAGGTGACTTGAAAGGCCTTTATAAGATTCTGTAATTCAAAGGAAGGTAGTGAAGATGACTGTAAATTCTTCCAGAATCCTAAAGAAATTGAGTAATTCTGAATCTAATTTATTCATATTATTTATTTAGAATATTATTCAAATTATTTTAATTTGAAACTAATTTATGATTTGGGGGCATGTTGCTTGAACTTTATTAAGCTTACCTAAATCCACTGAAATGAGTGAGCAAAGAAATAAACAAATCAAAATCCTGCTACCCCGTGGACATGAAATTTTGCACCAGAGCCACATTTACTCTGAGAGAAATTCCAGAATCTAATTACTGAGGCAGCAAAATAAAATGTGAATGCAACTCCAGTTCTATCTTTAACCCTGGTAGACATTGCCATAACTTAATTCTCCTGGAGAACATGACTTCTCAGAACCACCCACTGAAATCTCAAGAACATTGGGGTCTACACAAATGTCCACAGATGTTTCCAGCTGCTCCAGCAAATGTGGAATCTCATTATGGAATCAGCACCACACATTCACAGAAATGACTCCAAAATTTGATATCAGAGCATCAAATTAAACTTACAGAATCATTTACTACAAACTTTCAATTACTTTTTGAGAAATAAGGAGAAGAATGGAGACAATGTGTGGGCCATCTGGCTATTCTCACGATGCCTCTGTTCTTTTGAGCAACAAAAAAAAATTCCGAGGGCTACCAGGGAAAAGTCTAAGGTCTCAGGCAGACTTAAGGTTGCTCTCCTGATAAGTATCCTTTAGGGCTTATTTTGATCAGTCAAGTGGTTTTATTGTCCAAGGAAAATGACAATAAATGAACAAACCCATTAGTAGTTTAAAGTCAGAAACTCTTCCCATTGGAAATCCTGAGACCAAACACTGGGGCCACGAGATGCCCTTGGGGATCACTGGTTACACACCCAAACTGGGGGTCACAGCCTGGAGTATGCCGGAAGTTGTGAGAAGCTGCCCTCTGGAAGCACAGCCCCTCTGCTCTCTGTTCAGGTAGAGGCGGGAGGGTGTGCGCACAAGTGTGTCGTGTGCTGTTCCTCAGATGTAAAGAGCTTCATGATCCGCCATCTGCAGGCTCCCAGCTCTGGGTGACATAGGTCACAGTGACCGTCTCAATAGCTTGAGCTAGGCTTTGGGACCTTCTGCAGTCCGAGAGGCTGCCCTAACATTAGATACTTTGGGGTACAAAGTACACAGGAGAGCCATGATTCCTGTCTCCCAGCATCTCTGTGCTAGTTGGGGGCAAGAAGACAAACCCAGCTGAAAGCAAAGAATGAGATTGAAAGAAACAATCTTTAGGGATGGAGACAACCTCGACACAGCAGAAGTTCACACACACAGCCCACCATGGGCTTCAAGCCAAAGTCTGTGTCCAAATGAGCAGGACACATGAAGAGGCCAAGGGTTTCAGAGAGAGACAGCAACTACGAATATTCAACCTGGGGAAATTTTTTCCACAGAGACTTTAATTAATAATTTGGGGGAGTTTAATGAGCATAATTGACATAATTATTGCTCAAATTCTGAGACAAGGAGATTAATTTAAGCATGCAGGGCTTACACAAACACATGTACAGTACACAGATGTTTCAAAGAAAAATTATTTCTATTTTGGGTTTTTAAATTGTTTCCCTTCGCCTTCTCTAAATAAGAGGGAAAACCGCTTAATTCCTCTAAAGTAGGCAAAAGGTGCTTTCCCAACTGGCTGTCTGATGTACTTCTGCCTCTTTCCTCCAGGCTGCCCCACTATGAAGGAGGAAGTTAGAAAAGGAGTATAGGTCGTCAGTTAGGAACAGGGGGCTCCAAGCCCCTAAATCCATTTATCAACCTCAGAAACACTCCATTGAAACCAGGAGGGAGCACCCCCATCCCTAAGCCCAGGTGCCCTAGGTCCATTTATCAGTCTGATCGGAGAGTTCAGAACACCAATACAATAATACAATGCTAGAGCAATGGACCAAGTCTAGTTTGGGGAAGGCTGGTCAGGTAATGTGGATAAACAGGTAAAGTGGGCAAACTGAGTGGACCTCGGGAGCCTAGGGGACCCCTGCCAGCCCAGCCAATCAGCAAGAGACACAACACAGAGACACCCAACAACCAAACCCCGATTCCTTGCCCACTATACCAATATTAGCACTTCTTACCACCTCAATCAGATACGCACTTGCCACCCCTCTCCACTCAAAGAGCTTTCCTGTCCTTACTCTTACCTATCAATACCTGTCCTTACTCTTATCTATCGCTTCCTTTTCTGTCTTGATGTTGAATTCTTTCCTCGCCAAAGACAAGAACCAAGAAATGGCCCAACTGCGGTCCTCAGACTCCAGGTCTGCTCCCAAAAATTCTGATTCAATTTCACTTCCTGCCCTGTAATTCACCATGTTTCCACTCCTTCTGCCCTGACATGACCAGAAACTCTAGAAGAAATGTCTAAATTTTGTGCATGAGACGTTAGCTTAGCAATGTGTTTGGAGAATGAGGAACCTGAGAGATGCAAATGTGAGATTAGGATATGTAACTAGCTAATTAACTAGTTAACTAACTAAAGTGACTTACAAGGGAGAAGGTAGCGCAGCCCTCCGTGAGGGCAGTGAAAGGAAATCACACAATTACAATAATGGTAATGACAGCAGACACTGCAGGGCTTGCTTGGCATTTCATGGAGTTGGCAGCTGCCAATGAATTGAACCCCTCAGACTGAGTGGGTCAAAGTCTCATCTTATACAGATGCAAGGACACAGCCCAGCCTGATGGGGAGTTGGCCTCCCTGATGCTGTGTAGGAGGGCAGTGATGAGTGAAGGGAGCAGACCCCCTAAGTCAGGGGGAGAGTCTTCGTGCAGCTCACGCTCTCTTCCTTCTCCATTTCTCGTACTGCAGACATGAATCAGGTAGCTATGAGATGCTGTACGTGACAAGGTCAGAGGGGTGTGTGGCACTACTGTCAGGGAGCTGGTAATCCATGGGGATTTGGAGTCACGGAGGCACAGCAAGCACTGACATGACAAAACCAGAGTGTGTGGAAGGCACAGCTCAAGCCAGGAACCAGGATACTGGCACTGTACTAGAAGAGGAACTAGAGCCTTACCAGGGAGAGCTGAGGAAGGAGCACTGGAGGTAAAGACAGAGCAAGATATGCAGAGGTACCTGCTGGAGATCAGGGTACTTGTGGATACCGGGTTGGGGGAGGCTTGAGAGGGGTAGGGATAGAAGGTGAAGTTGAAGGAAGACCATGAACCATAGAACATGTTTTAGTCCACAGAACGCAACCAGAGGGCTAGACCATGGTCGGTGTGCCCATTTAGCAGAGGCAACAAAAATACAGAAGGGGCTAAAAGAGGATGGCAGTGATAAGCAACCTAATCCCATGCCAATGAAAGAATTGTACTAAGCCCAGCCTTTCACACACAATTCCCTTATTTTCACAGCAGCACCCACAGGGAAAAGAGGTAGGATTAACCAGGGAGTTAGTGCCAAAGTTACTGCAGTCCCTGCACACATGGGTCCTCCTGGGCTTCATTCAGACCTGCCAGCCGAGATCCAAGAAGTAAAATGCCTGGCCACATGTGGAAGGAAGCATGTAACCTCAAAGGTCCATTACATGTGCATAGGAAACAATGAGCTTCTTCCCTTCTTCCCAGAACACCCCTCCCTTTCACCACACCTACCATGTTTAATGCCAACCCAGTGAAAATGGGAACAAATGTGGGTTTCATGGAAAACATCTGCATGGGAGCAAGGTCATTGTAAGGACATGAGAACCACATCCCCTCTATTCTCTCTACAGGGTAGGTTCCTTTGTACCCAAGGAAAGGAAGGTGAGGGAGACCCTACAAAGAGGGGCAGGGGCCTCCTAAAGGAGGACACCAAGTTAGGAGGAAGGGCTGCCTTTGTTTTCCACCCTCATTCCTACAGGAAAGTCATGAAGACTGGCTTTTGTTAATACAGACATAATAATCTGGGAAGATGTGTGTGCCACGTCCCCTGAGCTATGGTTGTGAGACAGGAAGTATTCAGAGAAGCAAAAATGCACTTGGCAAAGTAAGATTTAAAAACCTTTCTTCCCCAGAATTTATTACGCCCAAACAACTTGTACACAAATGTTGATAGCATCTTTACTTGCAATAGTCCCAAATTGGAAACAACCCCGAGGTTCTTCAGTAGGCGACTGGAGAGAAAGAAATGAACTACTGATACACAAACCACCTGCATGAATCACGAAAAAGAAACACTAGGACAAATGCCAGACCCAAAAGGTTATATACTGTATGATTTCACTATGTAACATTCTGGAAATGCATATACTCTTAGAACTGGGAACACGTCAGTGGTAACCACGGTTACGGCTGGGCTCAGGAGGTGCAGGATGTGGTTAAGAAGGACCAATGCCAGAGTTCCTTATGGTGCTGAAACTGTTAGCATCTTGACTTTAGTGATGGACACAGGAACCTATGTGTGTGATAAAACTACACTGAACTAAAATCACACACACAACTGTGTACATAAAAAATCAGGGGAAATCTGACTAAAATTTCAATATAATCAAGTTAATATTTCAACTTGATCAATATAATATGATTTTAATATAGCTGGTGAATTATATGGATGCTAATCTCCCACTTGTGTTATTGTACTATAGTTTTAGAGCTATAACCACTGGAGGAAACTAAGAAAAAGGTAAATAGTATTTCTCTGTATTAATTCTTACAATTGCATATGAAGATTTAATTAACCCCACTTTTTTTTAAAGTTTAATAAAAAAAAATAACTTGGGGAAGAAAAGAACCTAACCTTTTCCCGTCGAGCATACAACTGTTCTGGAAAGGCAATGGCCGTTTCTGCCCTTTATTCATGAGTCTCAAAACCAAACCCTAGAGCCATCCTTCCACTAGACACTTAAACTCTGTTCTGGATTGGTTACCAGGTGCCAGCTACTGACTCGACGGGTGGATTTTCCTTAGAGCTGGTCAATATGCCCTCAGTCTGGAGAAAAGCTAGAGTTGCTATCAGACAAATTACTAATCCACGTGCTTACATGTATCGAGAGGATTTACATAAATTAGACAGATCACCTTCTTTACTGGCCCTTTTCTCAAAACCCCATCTTCAAAAGGCAACAGCCTGGTTCTGGTCCCTCAGCAAAGTAATTGGAGGGCAGCCCTGGCGCCGAGTCCCCTCATTGTGGCACTGCACCCTCTCTTACAACTTTCTCCCCCAGCACATGGCTTCTCTTCCAGGCTACCTTCAGTAGAGGCTGGCAGGAAGAGCAAGCTTCCCCAGGGGAGGAGCTCCTAAATGCTCCTTCTTTGAAAAGTGCTGTTATTGCGCTTCTGTTTCTTCCCTTTAGGTGTTTAACACCTTGAGATTTTCAAGACAAAATGTGATGCCACCTTTAATGCTAAATAATTTTATGGCTCTCAGCTGACAGCACAGCTTCAGTGTCTCACAGAGGAAAATCCATGTAATGGGAAAAAAGGTTTCCTTTGTAAGATGTCAATCTTCTGAGAGATGACTAATCTGCTGCAGCTGAAATCCATGCAAAGCGGGACCAAGAGATTAGCCATTCCCTTGATTTCTTATGATTCTGGTGCTAGAAAAATACCTTAACCTTTTTAAAATGTAAAGAAAAGATGCAGCCATGCAATTTGTGTGGTTATCTAAGCTGAACAGATCTCTTATTTTTTTCGTATTAATTCCAATCCAAGTGTGGCCTGGTTGACAGCAAACTGCCGGTCGTGCCCTCCAAGAAAGATAGCACAGGAAAGAAAGGAAGAAGCAATTCTCTTGATAAAGAAGGCAGTCAACTGAACATTGAACTTAAAATAATGCAACTTCAGCCTATTGCTAGAGGGCTATTGGGAACCTCCAGCAAGAGCTGCCAGGAACTAGGAATTTCCTAAGACTGTCAAGAGTGGCACTGGCACCTGTTAGAAGGTGAGGAAATCAGAGCCAAGATGCTAAAAGGTAGCTCACCTTCAAGAAAAAAAAATGAAAGCCCAAGTTCCTGATTAAGTGGGTGTAAAATTAGCTTGTTAATAGAACCTTTCGCTGTAAGTGTGTCAAGGGACTTGGTGGAACTAAATCTAGAGAATGCGCTTGCGGTGGATCTTGAGAACAATTGTAAATCCCTATCTTCTCAAAGAAGAAAGCAACCCTTTCTTTTGAGACTACCGTGAGGGAACCTACCCCCAAATTCGTGGACTCATGTATAGTTCTAGCATATAAACCACCAAGGTGATTCCCCAAGTGTATCAAGGAAACGGAAGGTGCTGATTTCATCAACACCTCCATATGAGGTGGGCTGGCAGAGGACAGCTGGGCTGAGCCAGTTTTAGCTCAAAACAAAATGTCCTTCCTGTAACTTTCGGTGGGTCCATATTTCTGGGTATAAACAACAACTGAAAAGAAAAGCTTTTGCATCCCAATCTCAAGGGAATGCTTGATAGAAATAAAATCTGTTTTGAGCTAAATCTTCTTGGACTCTGCCAAAAATAGACAGGAGGTCCTAATCTTAGTGAAGCTGCCCAGGATAGCTGCTGCTATCCAAGCTTCTTCATATCACCCAAGGATGATAAGAGCGATGATGGAAAATCAGTCAAAAAAGACAAAGACCTAGTGAACAAATCTAAGGGCAAAGCCAAAGAGAGGAAGTAGTCCAAAGGCAAAGTTTGGGGCAAGCCCAGAAACCTGGTCTTATTTGACAAAGCCATTTACATCAAACTCTGTAAGAAGTTTCCAGCTATAAGCGTATAACCCCTGCAGTTGTTGCTAAGAGGCTGAAGCTCCATGGCTCCTTGGCCAGGTCAGCCCTGAAGGAGCATCTTAGTAAAGGATTTACTGAACTGGTTTCAAAACACAGGGCTCAAGTAATTTACACCAGAAACACCTGCTTCATTTCTTTATATTTCCACATGAGTGAAATCAGAGTATTTATCCTTCTTTTTTGATTTATTTCACTTAGCTTCATCATCTCAAGTTCCATCCATGTTGTTGCAAATGACAAGATGTCATTTTTTTAATAACTGAGTAGAATTCCATCATATATCTATACTACATCTGTTTTATTCATTCACCCATGGATGGGCACTTCGGTTGTTTCCGTATTTTGACTATTATGAATAGTGATGCAATGAACATCTGGGTGTGTGTGTCATTCTGAATGAGCATCTTCACATTCTTCTGATAGGTGCCTAGAAGTGTCTTTGCTGGATCACGTGACAACTCAATCTTTAATTCTTTGAGTCCAATAGGCTTGGATTTTTGCCTTCAAGATGCTGGTGATGTATTTGGAGATACTAGATAAGCATAACTAAGAGTAAAAGCCAATGTTTGAGTTAATGCCAAAATAAGCCATTTAGCTCCTGAATCTGAGAGAAACGCAGACCAGGAATAGAAAATAAAATCTAAAATGGCTCCAGAGTTCGGAATACTTTCTGTACACCCATATTCTAAACAAATGCTTTGGTTTTCAATTACATGCAAGCCTACTCTCACTCACATCAAGCTATGATTAACCAGTTCTCAACAGAGAGCTACTTATTTATGCAGCACAAAGCCATTGTCACAAATGAAAAATTCAGTATAGTTGTCTAGTTCAGCAGAGAAGATCTGAGATTGGACAAATAGGAGGTAGGTGCAGGTCCTCAGCTATCAACCCTAATCCTGGAGCAGGATGAGGGTTACAGAGCCTGATACTTCTAGTCAAGGATGACCAGACTTTATGGTCTGAGACTTAATCATTATCTCTTGGTTCACTCATTAAACCTTTACTGAGTGCCCACTTTGTTTTTTTTTTTCTGTGCAGCAAGTGTTTTATTATTTTTTTAATATATATTTTTATTGTTATTTATGTCTTTTACATTTTGTATTCCCCTTGGGTAGCCCACCACCAATTCACCCGTGATCCATCTCCATGGTCCCTTGTGTTCTTTTCTATTCCATTTTGTGCCCTTTTCCTTCCCTCCCTCCGCCTCCCCCCCCCACCCCCCAGCTGATTGTCTCTCTCCTATTTGGTTTCTTTATAGTCCTGTTATAAGTGAAACCATTCGATTTTTTTCTCTTTCTTTCTGGCTTATTTCACTGAGTATGATCCCTTTGTAATAGACACCAATTCATATTTGGGGAGGTACAATGATGAAATGGTGCAAAATTGGGGAAGGGGGTGATGACTTCTGTAAGAGAAGAAAGGAAAATTGGAGATGCAAGTTCCAAGGAAGAGTTGCCTTTTCATGGAGATGAGTCCAGGTTTCCTGGATAAGGTGACTCTTGAGCTCTTGGCTTTGAAGGATGAGGAGATCAGGAATGAGATATTGCCTGGAAGGGATGGGGAATGGGCCAGCTGAAGGAAAGAGAGCAATTTCTGTGAGGAGGGAAGAAGCCAGCAGAGGCACGTTGGTCTGAATAGCAAGACTGAGCTTGGCAGCACCATCTGTTCTTTAGACAGAAGTGTGCTCTGCTGGTCCTCCATTATGTACACATAAAAATCACCATTGGCAGATCTATAAAACCCAGGTCCATTAAATTAACTATCTAGTTAAAGTAATTAAGACAGGGAACCTGACTTCAGTTCAGTAGGACAGTAGATCTTTGTTACCAAGTAGGCAGCCATTCACAGAAGACATTGATGGCAGTTATTAAATCTCAACAAATATGTTTTCAACCATATGTTATTTAACATGGAACAATGATATTTTTTAGGATAAATGGAAACCTTTTCCTAGGTGGGTGAATTAGTGCCTACTAACAAATAGAGAATTGTTTCCCACAGGGTGTCTCGATCTCATCTTAAATGTTTTCTTCCTAAATGTGGCTTCCTTCGGTTCTCTTGGGAGCCTGGGTGAGTGCTGAGTGCACCATGCATTGGGAAATTTTGTTTAATGACCATTTTAGGTCTTCCCTCAAATTTGACTCTATCATATACCACTGTAGAAATTTTCCGGAAACTTCTGCAAAGTCTATAGTACAAAGCTTTCAAACCTCACACACAAAATGACTTTAGTACAGAGAAATCAAGTGTAAGAAATGCAGCATATTAATGATAAACTCCACACCTTGCATGGAGTTTCAATCTATCAATTGTTATATTAGCCCTATAATACTTTAAGAAAGGCAAGAACTGACACCCATAATCAGACTTCATTCTCCAATTACATTAGGATAATCATTGTCCAGACCCATTTATGTTTGTATAAGATTATTTGATTTCCCACACTAAAAGGTCTTTTATTACCGACCATCAACACCATAATAGCAGTCCTAACTGCGAAGAAAAGCCACTTACGTTAATACAGCTTTCTGACTTTATTTCACTGTGTCCGCAGGGTCTCTCTGAGAGCTGCTGCACGCTTTAGCCAATCACAGGGCAGCAGACAGTCCTCTACAATGGATCCCAACAGGAAGGACGAAATGGTTGCACAGTGGGATGGGGGGGTGGTGGAAGGAAGGAAGGAACAATTGTGCACAGAGAATAATTCAGATGGTTAAACCTAAGAAAATTCAATAAAGGGCAGGGAGAGGATGGACAGGGATGAATGAAAAGCAAGGGGGAAAAAAAGTATATTGTGTGTTTCTGGCACCCATGACTGTTTTATTTCTCACAAAAAGCACAAGTACTTGTTGATATAATGTTTTTCCATGGTAGAACTCTGACCCATTTACACGTTTCCTTTGCTGTACTCCCATCCTCTCACCATGCCACAGACAAACAGCATCCTCACATTCCACAGATGTGGAAACTTAAATACAAATGACATTTGAATTCTAGGAAATGTATGACATGTAATGATAGAATAATACTTTTTTTATTAAATTCTCAGAAAATACCCAGGCAAGAGTGCTGTATTTCAAAATAGTGACTTTGAGAGCAATATGCACAGTAGGTCATTGAACACCATTGTCTCGTTCAGTGTCATTTCCTTACAATGATGAGAATGAAGGAATCATGGCCTCCCTTGGACAAAATGACTTTATTCAAAGACCTATTTTTGTTACACATTGTTTCACCTATAGTCTCAATTTCCAAATACCTAGCCACCACATTAAGTAAGGACTTATTGCATGTATTCTATGATGGGCAATTATTGTGTATATTTGAGTATTGCCAGCTTAGGCTTAAAACCATAAATCTAATCTCAAGCCTTTGTAGTTATTTCAGTTCTGATCTAAACCACATTATCCAGATTGATCATTTAGTTATTTTATCAGACTTGACATTCCATAGCATTTATTTGCTTCTCAAAAGTGCCCCACTGTGAGGGAAATCAGATTGCTACCTCTGAGGATATTCAAAAGAATTGACTGTGGGCTGTGTGTATAATTCCAAAACAGAAGTTTTCCAAAAGCGATATAATGGAGAGGAATGGACATGAGTCTAGATTTTAAGGGCACAGGACTCATTTGCTTGTATTAGTTTGGGATGCTTATTTCTAAATATCACTTCTGTGACTTAACTGAAAAGTTATTTAAATTCTACTGCTGTTGGCCTCTGAATTGGATGCTCACATCAGATGGAACAAAGTAGGATATTATATCATGGGGGAGAGAATAGAAAAAAGGGAAGAAAAGGGAAGGGGGAAAATGCAGAATGGAAAAAAGAGGGGTAGAAGAAAAGCATCTTGTCCTCACGCCTCTTTGCTTTTCTTGCCTCACTCTGAGTCACTGTTCTGTGGCCTTTGCTCTCAGCCATTCAATAAATATGGATTGTATTAACAATGCCCAGATGTTCTAGATGCTTGAGTTATATCTATGAACAAATGGGCAGAGATCCTTGCCCTCATATATTTTATACTAGAAAGTGCAAACAATAATGAATGATGTGACAAATAAGTCTTTTAGATGCTGTTGAGTATTGTAGAAAATTTTCAAGTACAGGAAGGCGAGGGGACTAGAGATGGAGGTACGGCTACCACTTTAATTATGGCTGTCTACTTAAACTTCCTTGCAAAGATGACAGTTGTGCAAAAAATTGAAGCAGGAGAGGGAGATACTTGAGCAAAGAATATTCTATATCAGTCATAGGAAATTTCCTGAGGCCAAAGTAGCCAGGTGGACAGTGTAGCTGGAACAGTGAAGAAGGGGAAGAGGGCAGACCATCAGAAGACTTGGGGATGTGTGGGGGAAGGGAGCCAGGGACAGGGGAGGTGAGCGGAGGGGTACCCAGGTGATATGGCGCCTTTCAGAATCTGGGCATTTCCTCTGAATCGGCCGGAAGCCCATTGAAGCTTTCTGAGCAGAGGAGTGACATGACCTGATTTATATAGGAAAGGTTGCTGTATTGAGAACAGATTGTAGGAAAAGGATAGTAGCAGGAAGGCCAGTCAGGAAGCAATTGCCAGCATGGTGGGGGTTAGGGATGGGAGTGCTCTGGGACACTGTGCTCTGAACTGCATCTAAAGCCAACTTTACACACTTCCTTCATCTTTCCACTTGGGTGGAGGTGTCCTCAAGACCTTATCTGCTTGACTCTCTGGCAGGAATTCCATAAGAAATTCTCGGATGGGCCGGAGTCAATCTTCAGAACCAGCTCTGCAGTATAAGGGCTTCAACCCTGATGGTTACATTTTCGAATTCCAGCTGTCAGACACACTGGACAACCTGCTATCTGCTGCCAACACAGATACCCTCCCAGCTCCTATTTTCCTGGTCTCTTGGCCCCTAGTCAGAGTCTTATATTTTTCTTTCTATTTTTCTCAACTTAAAAAGGGGGGGAAAGCTATCGAAGAGTGAAAGAAAATGACCCAGCCCACACAGCTGACAAGTGAGGAAATCAAGATCCAGTTCCAAGTGCTCTTCCAACTGAAGCGTGCTGCTCTGGAAAGCTAAGTCAGGCTTCAGTCCCCGCCCCAGGTCCACAAAGCGCTTAACTCGCTTCTAACCTCTAAATCTTGCCACTCTTTTGTCCTCAAGAAAAAATGACCCCAATCAACAGAGGAGATTTATTTCAGGTCAGGATAAACTGAATGTCAAAGGATGACATCATCTCCTCATAAGATGTCATCACAAATATCATTAAGGATTTACTGAGCTCTTCTCAGGGCACTGTCATACACTAGAAAGGTTAGGGGGCCACCGCTCAGCTTTAGCTTTTAGGACCAAATGTTTGGACTTTCCTTTGGGCAAATCTCTTAACTGATATCCTTGCGAAGGACACTTTTTATAAAAGCCACCATTCAATTTATAATAATTTCATCTTTTACTCTGAGGAACAGTGGCAAAAGTGGTTCAATCTGCCTTTCTGTTACCAAATCTGCGACTACCCTTATTTCTACAAGTTAAAACAAAAAGGGAGAAAAATAAGGGTAAAATTCTTCCTCCATAGAAAATGGGGGATTGAATTAAAAAAATAGTTTGAGGGACGTCTGAGGTGGAAGAGGAACATGTCACATATGCAGTGAACAGAACAATAAATTAGTGTTTTAAAATGTGCTTATATGGGGCCTCCCTGATGGTGCAGCGGTTAAGCGTTGCACTGTGGAGCTGTCGGCAGAGGTGACGCGAGTTTGACGCCTGGCCAGGAGATTCCCACATGGTGCGGCAGACCTCTCCTGCCTCGACCGCTGCTCCCCCAAGCAGTGTATTTCAGTCGATCTGCTTGTTCTGCTCCCACTCTGTCTCTGGTGAACTCTTTCGCCGCCCCACGCCTCTGGTCTATACTCCAGCTTGTATGCATAAATAAATAAATCTTTAAAAAATGTGCTTATGTGAAAAGATTTCTAAAATACAGAAAACTGAGCATCCAGAGTTTGGGGAAGAAATTCAATAATAGGGAAATGATGTGAATTTTCCCTTAGATTTCCCATTTTTATCTGTAGGTTCTTTACCTCACTCCAAAATTACAAAGAGAAGATCTCTAAATTACCTGTTAGTGAGATTCTGCTGCATTTAGATGAAGATACTGCCTTTCCATGTCTCCTTCTTATCCAGGCTTATCTCTGTACTTTGACACTAGCAGAACTCGTTTTAGCTATGAACTTGCCTACAGAACTACCCAGGTGATGTCTCCACATAGGTTCCTACTGGTGTCCCAGCACAAACTTAGTATATCCAAAACCAAACCCTTGGCCCCTGTTCCAACCCTTCCAATAAATGGACTCTGCCTTGTTCTCCACCTGGTTAAATGGTACCACCATCGATGCAACTACCCAAGTCAAGGGTGCATCCTTGTTTCCTTTTTCTCTTACCCCAATTTTCCATCCATCACCATGTCCTATTTGTTCTTGTGTTAATCTGCATTTGAAACCTATCTCCTCCTCTCCAGTCCTGCGGTCACCACCCCTGTGCAAGCTTCCATCTCACTGATACTCATGCAACACTTTCTTGACTCGTATCTGCTTCTAGTTAAACCTCCCAAATTCATCTTCCACAAAACAGACGGATCTTCCTGGTGGCCTAGAGGTTAAGTCTCAGCGTTATCACCACTGTAGCCTGAGTTCGATCCCCTGCCAGGATGCTGACACACACAGTGCAGCAGACCTCTCTTATCTTGCCCGCGGGCTTCCCTTAGCAGTGTATTTCAGTAAATCTGCTTATTCTGCTCCCTACTCTGTCTCTAGTGAATTCACTCACTCCCCACACCTCTGGCCATACACCCCAGTTCTTCTATTCATAAATAAATATTTTTAAAAATAGAGTAATCACTCTTAAATGGAGATCAGTTTAAATGACTCTTCTGAAATAAACATTCATCTGCTATAGTTTCTAAGACTCCCTACTCACCTGGCTTCCTCTCACCTTCTCTGACGTAGTTACTAGGCTCTTATCACATGTCTTCTTTCTGTGTCTTAAAGTTTCGTTACATCTCAAGCCCTGTGCTCTTTCTTTCCTCTTGCCTTTTGTGTCCCTCAGAGTTTTGAATGATTGCAGTGTCTTTCTCAGTGTTGTCTTAGATATCACCTGTCCAGAGAAGTCTTCCTTGATGTACCAACTTTTCCTAAAGTAAAGCTTTCTCTGCACCTCATTTCCCCTCCACCATATCACCATGTCTACTACTTTGGGTGTAATCATCAGACTCTACACAACTGGTGCATTTGTTTACTTTCTTATTTTCTAATGCTCAGTTCTTGCAGGAAATGTAAATTCCATGTGGATAGGGATTTTGTCTATCATTTTTATTACTGTATTGCCAGTTCTTAGCATGTGACTAATATATAGTAAGTGCTCAGTATATATTATTAAATAAAGGGATAGGTCAAAACCTAGATAAAGAACTAGAAAATACTATTCTTTCCCATGGACTTATATATCTGACTATTAGGGGTGTGATTAACCTTACACATTATCTGACCTAAAATTTCATTTAAGATCATTTATGTACTATCAACATGACATACTTAATGTTTTTCTCAGTAGTCATCTCTAATATTTTAATACTTAGCTAATAACAGAGTATTGTATACGTGACATTACTCAAACACTAACTGATAAATAAGTACATTATCCATAGTATAAATACAGGAATATTGAATGATCATGTGGTCCCTTTCTCTTCGTGTTAATGAACAAGACTCTTTCAGAATGTCCAGCATATCAGGTGTCTGGTCTACCCTGAGGCTGTGCTGGATACATCTACATCTACATCTCATCCTCCTTTCCCTTATATCTTGTTGCCAGTTTATTATATAACTTACAACCAACTTCTTTTTTTTTAATTGTTATTTATGTCTTTTACATTTTGTATTCCCCTTGGGCAGCCCACCACCAATTCACCCGTGATCCATCTCCATGGTACCCTGTATTCTCCTCTCTTCCATTTTGTGCCCTTATCCTCCCCTCCTCCCCCCTCCCCCACCACTGAGTGTCTCTCTCCCACCCAGCATCCCTATAGTCCTGTTATAAGTGAAACCATTCGATATTTTTCTTTTTCTTTCTGGCTTATTTCACTGAGTATGATTCCCTCTAATTCCATCCATGTCACTGCAAATTGCATGTGTTTATCTTCTTTCCATGATGAATAGTATTCCACTGTGTATATGTACCACATCTTCTTGATCCAATCATCTATTTTGGGACATCTGGGTTGCTTCCATACCTTTGCTATTGTGAATAGTGCCGCAATGAACATACGGGTGCATGTATCCTTTCGGATTAGTGTTTTTGTGTCCTTTGGGTAAAATTCCCAAAAGTGGTATTGCTGGGTCGTATGGGAGCTCCATGTTTAGCAGTTTGAGGAATCGCCATACAGCTTTCCATAGTGGTTGGACCAGTTCACATTCCCACCAGCAGTGAACTTACAACCAACTTCTTAATATAAATGTGAGGGTATTTACCAGGCAGGGCTCCAATCAATTCCTGGCTGATTCCCAAATGAATCAGTCATCTACATAATTGGGGAAAAGTCACAGTTACTTCACATCTATCCCTGGGGACTGCTTGCAATTAGGGCAACTGAGCATTCTTCTAAATAAAAAGAAAACAAGAAGGGGTTGCTGTCTTGTATTGAATAGACTCCACACAGATTCTCATCTTCCCGATGGAATCTGGTTATATTTTCACCAGATTCTGAATTTTTATTCCAAAGGACTTCATCATTTTCATGTAGTTCCCATTGGCTGCAGACAAGTGGGATCAATAAAGATATAATCCTACAGATAGCAGCAGCCACAGAAGTTCCTGGTGAATTTCAATATTGAAAGCTGGAGTCCACAGATGCTGTGACCAGCTGGGAATTTTCTCTAATCTATCATTGGTCCCAAACATCTAAAATTTTCCCATGGAGACAAGAGATGAAAAAGCCATATACATGTTTGGTTCTGTCTTGCAAGGCAACATGAACAAACATAATTGCTACCTTTTCTAGAACTATTCTAAGGGGTTAAAGAAGAGGAAGAAAGAAGGGAGTCAATGTGTATCACAACAATGTTGGTGATCTCTTTCGGTGACCTTTGTCCACGAATGCCCATTGCTCTCTTAGTCAGGTTTTCGGCAACAACTTTAATAACATATAATTCATATGACATTCATCTGCTTAAAGTGTATGATTTCATGGATTTTAATGTATTCAAAGAGCTGTGTAACCATCACCATGATCAATTTTATCATCACAGAAAAGAAACTCTGTACCCTCAGCAGTCATATTCCTGTCTCCCCAACTGCCCTCCCTCCAGCCCTAAGTAATCTACAGTCTGTCTATACACATGCCTATTCTGCACATTTCATCTAAATCAAATAATAAAATACGTAGTCTTTTACACCTATCTTCTTTCAATTGGCTTATTGTCAACATTCATCCATGTTGTACCACATATCAGTATTTCTTTTGTTTTTATTGATAAATTATATCTCACTGTAAGGATATACCACATTTTACTTATCCATTCATCCACTTATTGATGTTTCCATTCCTCAGTACATTTGAGCATTTTAACCATTATGAATAATGCTGCTCTAAACAGTGAAGCTCTATATACATAATTGTGTGCACATTCATCTTCAATTCTCTTGGGCATATGCTGGGCCATATGTTTACATTTGAACTTTTGAGGCATGGCCAGACTTTCATTGAAAATAACCACACCATTTTATATTCCCATTTACCTGAGGGTACTACTTTCTCTCCAAAGCCTGTTATTATCTCTCTTTTTTAATTAGCCATCCCAGTGGGTATAATGTGGTATCTCATCAGGGTTTTGGTTTGCATATCTGTAATGATTAGTAGTATGCAACATCTTTTCATGTGTTTATTGACCATTTGTAATCGATTTTGGAGAAATTTCTGTTCAGATTCTTTGGTTATTTTAAAATTAGGCTATTTGTCTTTTCATTAATGAGTTGTAAGTTTCTTCCCTGTTGCTTTTTTGTTAATGATTTTAAATGACAATTTAGAAAGTTAATATCGATTTAGAAAGTTATTTAACATTATAAGTTATTGGGAAAAATAATTCTAATTTCTACCAAAGAATGGAAGTATTACTATATAACTTCGCATCTCCTACAATCTCACAGATTTCCTGCTGACATGCTCCTATATGCATTGCCTGTTGAAACCTGTGTATAGTCTTATGTCACATTAGTAAATGGGCAAGTTTTGGATGAATGGTTCTCTAATCTAAAATGTAGAAAACCTTAGAGCTGCATGGTAGAACCACCTAAGATTATTTAGTCCTGAGACAAATAAGAACAATGAAACATCACTGCACATAGTAAGTGCTCATGAAATGTTATTTGAAGGGAAGTAAGGCACATAGGCTTCTGTGAGTCATCAGAGTTTAAGTGCTTGGCTTTGTTCATTTAGAAAAGCAGATAAAGGGGCAGAATTATTTCCTTCTTCGTCCGAGAGTTGTTAATCTTCTGAAGCCAGAGCCAATAATACTAATGGCTTGATAGTCCTGAATGTTTTTCCAAATTTGGGCAGGGTGAGAGAAGCTCATTTGCAGATTGATAGCCCTTATGTACAAATGGGTCCATTTCCCAATGTAGGTCATAATATATACATGAGATGGTTTTTATGTAGTTCTGGGAAGATAAGCAAATCTAAGTTGTATGTGATTATGAGACCAACTGCTTACTCAAAGATTTGGAAGGATGTTTAAAAGTCATTCATTCACCAATTCCATTGCTCTTGCCCTTAGCATTTACTCACTGAACCATTCCTTGCATTTCCTCTATTTCTATCCCTGGTTGCCTGCTCTTTGGCTCTTACTTCGTGATAGTCAATTTTAAGTAATAAAAAGGGACAGAGCTTCAATATCAGCAACATATTAGTTGTTTAATTGTGGGCAAATCACTTAACCTCTCTGAGTCCTAGTTTCATCTTCCATAGATTTGAAATGCTAAATCTAACAAACTTTTTTGCTTTCCTTCCAGAATTATTGTGAATATAAATTGAGATAATAAGGGAAAGTATCTTACATAATGCTAAACTCAAAATGAGATTTGGTTTTGGTTGCTAAAATTGTTTGATAACCTTAAATCCACCCAATAGTTGAATCTTCCTTTTCTTGTTTCCCTTTACAGTTCTTATTTATATGATATTTGGAAAGAGTTTAAAACAAATGACTAAAATGAAAGCTGGAGATTAATGAATCATTTTTTTTACCTTGTTTCTTTTCTGCAAATACAGAAAATAGAATTTTCAGGTAAATTGTTCTGTGGGCATATAGATGTTGCTTAAATTTGACTAGAAAAGATGGAGAATACTTTTATTACTGAGGGTCCGGGAGGTAGTGGCAAGATAATGGAGGTACAACAGCATTCCTCTTGGTCATTCATGATAGAATAAGTCTCTTTCCAACTCACAGTTGGTGGAACCAGAAACATTTTGGTCCTGAATTTTCCAGGCTCCCCAACCATTATATATGGCAAAAAAGAGGACAGATCTGAGTGAGTTGACTTCTTTTCCAGCTGGCCAAAGGGAGAAACCAAAAAGCAAGTATAAGTTTTCCCCCTGAAGAAGTTAGCTGTGTTTTGTTTAAGTCACTAATGAACAGAAAATCTTAGAAGGTAACAAACCTAAGCTGATCCAATTAAATCAAAGATAACTTTCAAAGAGGTAATTCCCAAGTTGGAAACAAGCCAGATATGAAAAATTGCCCTCATTTATTCCACTCAAAATGCCACAGTAGTTGAATGACCACAAAGATGGTATTTTCCAGGAAATAAAAACCACTAATGGGCATTATTTTGGTAATCCAAATACTTTCTTTCATGATAAACACCTGTTCCTTTTGGAAACAGATTTAATGATGATGTTTATCCCTTAATATTTGTATACTGCTGAGCCTACTGACAGCACTCAATAAATAATAAATAACGATAATAATAATCCTGATCCAAAAGTCTTTTGGAGGAAAAAATAAGACCCAAAGATTTATTGTTGGCATATCCTATAAAAATCGATCTGACTCTTTAAATAGACGAAGTGCCTTGAGGGAAGATAATCCATTGATTTATGAGTCAAAGAAAATGTAATTTTAAGAATTACAATAATAACAACAATAATCAATGTCCTATATGGCCCTTAATGAAAAGAAGAAGAGAAAGAAAACAACACCCTGAATAATGCAAGTTATTACTTTAGGGGGAAAAATGGAGTTTTCGTGAACACTTTTAAATTACTACATTCAGAAACAAAACCTGTCCCAGATATAAATGTTTATTTTTGTTTGCTTCTTAAGGAAGTAGGCTGTGTAGTTCAGGTGAAGAAGAAGCTAGTATACCTCAACCCATCTCTCTTAGTCCAACCAAACCTAACTTTCTTAAGCAGTTGATGTTCATGCCCATTGCTTTCATGCCCATAATGACTTCCTAGCTTTACTTCAGGCCATATCTTTTCAGAATGAAGTTCTGAGCTATGATAACTCCATAAGTATCTCATACGCATACAGACCTCCACCTCAGTTCATCCTTTTTTGCCCTTCACAAGGAGTTTTACAAAACACAAATGTTCCCTTTCTCAAGATCCTTCAATGATGGCATATTTCCCATAGAATGAAATTCACAATCTTCACTGGTGGTCTCTTCTTTACCTTTTCAAATTCATATACCACTACATTCTCTCTTCAGAAGTTTCTTCCACTGACACACTCATAATGAACTAATGAACTTCAACTCCATGCCCTGTGTCTGTGACTTTACTCAGGATAAATACTATGTGGAAGACACTTTTCTACCTGCTAAGATTCTTCTTTAAGGTACAGTTCAAATGTAAACTTTATCTTGTATCCTTACATAGTTCTTTTTTTATTGTTGATTACCAATTCTCTTGTACTCCAGTGGAATGATAATCACAACATATTTTATAGCACACATTCATTTTTCCCTTGAATAACATTAAATGTATACATACTAAGATTCCAGAGTACATGAGTTTTGTATATAGTAGGTGCTTAATATATACTTATTCATTTCTATTGCTATAACAGAGAGGACACAAAGGAGGGACATGCTAATATCTTAAAATTTTATTATCTATGCTTTTTAGTAAAACCCTGACCTGTCCTTATTTAGCTTTATCCTAGAATTGACAGCCATTTCTCTAATCTTTAAAAGTCTCCTCATGTACTGTGCATGAAACAGTTGGTGTTCAATAAGTGCTCAATGACTGTTCATTGCTGAGGCAGAGTGAGCACCCATGGAAAAAAAATGCTGGGATCTTCCACATCAGCAATCTGCGCCTTTCTATAAAATCCTAGCTTGTCCTTATTAAATCCCACTCTAACTTTGACAGACATTTCTTTAATGTATTGCATTTTTTTGGATTCTGTTCCAGCTCTCATTTGTGGCACCCAATCAAGTGCCATTGACAAAAATCAATGACTATTTTCTGTCATCAATCACACTGCTAATAAAATATCTCCATGGCATCTGTGTAGGATTAAATAGTATGGGAAGAAGTATAGGGTTGCGAGTTATCACGAAAATGCTATTTATATTCAAAAAGATCATATTTATTATTATATATTAAAACTGCCTGCTATGTATCTTTATTTTCTCATTTGATTATAAACTCTATGAGGACAGGGGCCATATCGGTCTGCTTTATAATATATTCTTCAGCACCAAGAAAATCTTACAGCCTACAATCAATAAATATTTGTTGTACCAATGAAGCATACTGTCATACTAAATCAGTAATGTCCCAAGGGATAGGGTGGTATAATTATAGACTAGAATATTTCCCCGCTTCTCTTTCGTTAAGTTGAAGCAACCCAAAGACTTTCTCGAGCTGAAGTGACCAATGTAAGTGACTATAAATTGAAGGCAGTGATATGGGACTTTAAATTCCTTTGCAGGAAAGTTTAGTTTTCAAATATTCATGGGCTGCTGAGATCTGTGTACACCTGTGTCTTAGCAAATTGAAGAAAGAACTAAATGGGATCAAGGAAAATAAATGTATGAGGAACAAGGAGGCTTAACTAATTCTTCATAATGACTCTGGAGTTTACTGCACCAACCCAGGTGTGGAATTTCCTGAACTCCCTAAATCGATTCTGCCCCTGAGTCTTCCAAGGTGTTATTAGTGGGTTTCTTAACCACCTTGGTAATTTTGATCCAGCTTAATGCAGCCATTCAAACAGCTGTTCACTCTGACTCCTTATTTTTTCTCCATGGGGACTCCAATGACTGGGTTTCTACCCTCTACCCAACAATCCTTCCAGAGGCTCTTGGGAGATGTTCATGCATATTAATCTTGCAAAAGTGACAAGGTAAAATCTATGCTCCTTGGTGAAGGCTATTTTTAACTCCCTTGCCAAGCAGACTGCTTCTTGATACCAGTGGGGATAGCTTGATAATCTTAACACCAACTCTGAAATGTCTCCATTGCCTAGAACCACACTTTCAAATAAAAATACTTTGCCCCTTAATAGCACTGCTCACTGAAAGATTTATTGACCATCAAATATTATTCCTCTCCTTTAATGCAAGGGCCAGAATAATGGAAGAAAAGGGCAATGTTAGGGAGGAGAGAGAGGAACAACTGGGACCCTACCAGGGCTAGCACAAAAAAAAAGGAAAAGCCAGTGGGTGAGCCAAGAGCATGGTCGATGCCTGGTTGCAGAGGTGGAGCACTCATAATTGATGAGTATCTGAAATAGTATAGGCCTATTTATTTACATGTCTGAGGCGTTAGGACCTGTTCCTGTAACTGCAGTGAGCTCAAAGGTTTACTGGAAGTAAGCATGATTCTATGTGCAAATTGACATTACTCAAAGAGGGCAACTCATCCTTTCTGATAAAGACAGGGTGCAGGGACCACAACCTAAGAAAACCAGTCAATTGGCAATGCTTTGCCTTGAATGTGTTGTCTTGTCCCAAAACAGTATGCTATTAGAAATTTGCTGTATGAAATAAAATTGAGTTAAGCTTTTTTCATGCTGAAAGAAGGAATCCATCACCTACACAATATTTTATACTCCCTGCAAACAATATAATATTTTAGCAGAAAGATCTTCCTCTATGTCAACACCTCTTTCCCTTCGAGCCTCCCCAGTAATACCATCATGGATGCTTGGAATCTTGCTCTGTGAAATCGGAAAGGATTTGAGAGGTGTAACTATTAAAGCATAACTTTAATTCTAAAGTGATATATTATCCTTAATCTATAAATAGATCAGCTTTTTGGTATAGACCAGTTAGATCTAATACGCTCACTCACTAGCGGCAGAAATTATGTCATGTCAAAGTTCTGTACCAAATGTAGCACATGGTACCTAATGAATGTGTCAATAAGAGAGTGCCCGTAATAAGTCTGCTAGTGTAGACTAATTCCCACACCTTGCTGCTTCCCAGGAGTGACTATAGTCTGGAAATGCATGATAATAAGCCAGGCACTGCAATTAGATAGGAACGACTAATGACAGGGGCGAGCCTGTCGTAGGTCGGTCATGGAGCTCTTCTCTCCAGAAGGCTGACTAGGGTGTTTATGGCAATGAAACCTGAGTCACTAGCCACACTGCTCACTGCAGTGGGTATTGATCTAGCAAGAGCTTGAAATCCACCTGTGTGTGGTTGCCCCTCCTTAAATGAAGCAAGCATCACCTAAGTGGGATGATATTCAGGTAAGCTTGAATCAAAGAACAGGGGAGTTAGGGAGAGAATAGGTATCTTTTCTGGGCAGTTCTGGTTTTGGCATAGCCTGAAAAATCCAAGAATGATAGACATTAAAAGTATTTTGTGCCAGGAGGCTTCACTGGGTGATTACCTTCAAAACACATTGTCAACCCAAACAGGTGACCTAATTTGTAAGCTATGCCTTTATCCAGGCAAGGTGCAGCCACACTTTCTATACTAGGAGAAAAATGAATGATATTGACATTTTTCAGCTTCCCAGGAACAAATGAAATCTCACTTGAGTATCTTTCCAAAACGAGTTCCACTCAATGATTTGCATATCGATGGAGGTGATGAAACTGTTTCAAGCCCTGTTCCAGTTTGATTGTTATAAGTTCTTGTCTAAAAACTTAAACTCAGCGGGGAGATGTGTTAGACAGCAATAGGTGTGAAAAATCCTCAAGAATGTTACAGCATTCTCACAGCCCTGATTTTAAAAGTGAAATGACTGTATATTTTTTTAAAGATTTATTTTTATTTATTTTTGCATACAAGAACTGGGGTGAAGGCCAGAGATGGGGGGTGGTGAGAGGATTCACCAGAAATAGAGTGGTGATAGTGCTGAGACTTAACCCCTGTGCTACCAGGGAGGCTCAAAATGACTGTTTAAAATACAAATGTGATCAAAGATTTTATCTAGTTTACATGGTAGCTACATTAAACAAGTAAAATAGGGAACAACAGAAATAGGATTCCCACACTGTTGTATGAAAGTCAGGTCAGGTCTGGGGAGGCTGATACAGGTGAGAATATTGGGCAGAGCCAACCAGAGCTGAGCAGGGCCTCACCATCTGACTTTAGATGGATATGAAGAAGAGCAGTATTAAAAGAGACAACATATCTGCCTTTGAATCGGTGAAAAGTTGTGTGAGAAGTGAAGACACGTCTATTCTATACGGTCCCAGGGCAGAACTAATATCAGTGCTCAGACTGCACAGGGAAACCATGGAATTGCAATGGAGGGGGCCCTGTCCACACGTGTTAGCTGCACAGAGCAGCAGGAGGTGCCAGGAAAAGACATCCCCAGGGCATATTCCAACAGGCTATTTGAGAACTTGATGGGAAGGCTATAGGCATCACACATATTGGATAGGGGATATACTGAAATAGAAGTGATAAGTTTCATCCTAATAATGACAGCATATAACTCTCTGAAACCCATCTTTCTGCATCTTAAAATAGTTTACATGCAAAAGTACATAACAAGGTATTTAAGTAAAGAGCTTACTCCCCCATAGAGAATACAAACATGATGAATTAGAGATATCTTTCTCAGAGAAAAGCAATGAATTTTAAAAAGGAGAAGAGGAAAAATCTTAAACGTACTAATTGAAAAGAACAGGAGACTAGTTTATTCATAGTTTGGGCCACAGCTAAGTTTTCAAGGGCAGAAAAAAAATTCATGAAAGAATGAGCCTGACTTTATACAGGAGTTGGGAGAGACATGAGGAAGAGAGAATTTTAAGCAGAGTTCTTGAGAGGATCTGAGACTAACATCTTGCTTAAAATTAGCTCTGGGGGGAAACAAAAAGAAAAATAGGATATTTCTATGAGTTGCCTTTGGAATTATCTTTGTTTCCATTATTGTTTTACAAGAAGTCATTTTTTTCTTTTTAGTTTTAAGAAAATTCTTTAAAAAACAACTAAGGTTCACAGTTCAGTGCTCCAACACAGACCCACATGCCTCCAGTCCCCTAGTGATAGAAATCCAATAATACAGAAGAGAGGGAAATAGCTAGAGAGACAGATGAGCCAAACAAATTAACTTTCAAGACAACCAAGAGAAGAATCAATGCTGCAGATATTCTGATGCTGACTTCAAGAACCCTTGGCTCCAGCTACACAGCTCCATTTTTCCTCTGTATTCCAAAAAGCATAAATTCTCCCAGTTGGTCTTAAAAGTCATTTAGCAACACCTTGATTTTATCCTGAGAACCCCATCTTTAATTAATGCTAACTATCACAATATCATCTTGTCATTTATCTCTTGTTTTTGGAGAAGAAAAAAAAAATCTCCAAGTCGACTAGTGTTCAAATTCCTGATGTTTTCTGCTTATCATGAAATGTTTAGTAAAAATCTAACACCCAGTACGGATGCTCAAAAATAATTTTATGAAATTAAAGAACAAAATGATTCATTCTCTAAACTGAATCCAGAGACCTCTCTGAAAAGATAAGTCTTTTTTTGTCTGAACTTGGTCTACCTTTTCAGTCTCATTCCCACTGCTCTGCAGTGGCATCCTGTCCTCTGTCCATACTGACCCCCTCTTTAATGCTCAGACAAGCTTCATTTTTACCCCAGCCTGAACACATGCAGCTGTCTGTGTGGAAAACCCTGCTGAGCTTCTATTTACTCTGCAAAACCCAGCTCAAGTGAGATCTCTTTGAGAAATCATCCCATATTTCTGCAAGAAAGCCACTCCCTCCTCTGTAATCCCATATAAGCCCATGCACCTCACATGGGCCATGTTTTGCATACTGCCCTACAAGTATTCATGTCTATCTCTCTTGAGAAGGTTATGGCTGACTTGGAGGGACAAGGGGAGCAATATTATAGACATTCATTGTACAACTTGTTTTATTATTATCGCTTATTTTTATATTACAAATGCTATTCTCATGGCATAGAAAACTAACAGATACCAAAGTACACAGAGTTGAAGTTCCACCCTCACCAAATCCATTCTTTTAGAGGCGGTGACCTGTTCATGTCATTATGTTCTTTCCAAGATCGAATATATTTTTCTGTAAATACAGTGACTCAAGAATCTCTGAGTGCCTATCTCATCCATAGATGCAGACATCCAATCAGACATGGGCACAGACGGACAGATATGTAGAGAGAAAAGCTGGGTTATTTTAAAATAAGTTCTCAATAGAGTATACCAAATCGTAGCTTACTTTTTTTCCACTTCACTCTATGTCCTACTTACCTCCCATGTCAGTACATACAGAAAGAATGCAATTTTTAAACAGTTAAAAAGGGTTTATAGCACGGAGTTATATTTTATGCAATTTAATATACTTTGCATTTCTAGGACTTAGCACAAGGCTTGACACCTAATAAATGACCAGGTCCTACCTGAAATTCAAGGTGGTCAGGTTGAATGTTTAGTGATCACAATGCTTTTGCTATTGTTCTCTGTGTTGGGGATGCAGCTGTTGTCAAAACAAAATCCCTACCTTAATGGATCTTAATGGAACAGGTAGAAAATAAGCATATAATAATATATATATATAATTCACTGTCATATATAATTCACTGTCAGCTATTGGTAACTGCTATGAAAATGATAAAGCAATGTAAGGAAACAGAGAAAAAATTGGGAATGATTTAGGTAGAGTAATCAAGGAAGAGTCCTCTGAGAAGGTGATGTGAATTCACTCACAAGAGCATTCATGCCAGAATCTCATCTTCCCTTCAGTTAATAGACAAAGATTGCCAGGACTTTGCCGGCAGTGGAACCCTCTCCTCGTTTCTCTCATCTCTGCCACCAACTAGCTGTATAAATTTGGGCAACTATTTCTACTTTCTGTCTTGTTTTCATCATCTGTAAATAAGGAATTAAACTACTGACTTCTATGGTCCTTCCACCAATAAAAAATAAGATATAGTGTCACATTTCTACAAAACCAAGAGTGTTATCAGAGGGGCTCCACTGTCTCTGCAAGATATCTCTTCACCTATCTCTTCCTAATGTAAAGAGAACTATGCAGGCCTGACAGCAGAAGGAGGCACAGAGCCCGATGGCCCTCATCGTGCCTAAGTGCCTGAGACAGGGAGCCAGGCCATGCAGCCCCATCCCCTTGCTTGTGATGGCCTCAAGGAAATGCTCCCCACAAGGAACCTTCTTCCAGCGACAGCCCTCTCCGTTGTGCTAAGTTAGAGGCTGTAATTCATGTGGGCAGTGCAGATGTTCTGTCCTACCTCCCAGGAGACCCTGTCAGCACCCCTCACTGCAGCAGGCTTCACTTCACTGGAAAATCTTAGACTCTCAGGGCAGGTGTGAATAAGGGAGAGTGGGTGGTAGGGAAAAGACAGACGCTTGGGGCCTCACCTCCTGGGCTTCCACTCTGGCTTCTCCACTTACTAACAGTGTGATCCTGGATAGTAATGACAAATAGATGCCATTCTTTAAAACATCCTCTAAGGCCCAAATGAACAAGTAGCCTAAATTTACTGATGTTTTACCATAGGAACATCATGAGGTTCTACAGTCACATGTGAGGTGTTATTACATCACCAGTTTACAAAGGCCATATCTGAGGCTCAGGGAAAGATAATGAGTAATTTGCTCAAGACCACCATGCCAGTCGTCAAGCTTTGGACTAATTACAAACCCCCTGATTTCAGTTATACACCTTCTAAGCATGTTGTTCAATGTCTCTTGACCTCAGTTTCCTCATCAGTAAAACAATGTGGTACCTTTTTTTGCGCTGAGAGGAGGAAATGCACAGGAAAACGAGGAGATTCTCAAAAGATCTGAAATTTGCTCTAAAGGCAGGAGAATTAGATGTGACCTCCCTTTGCTGCTATTTTCTGCCCTAGATACTTCCTTAGAGTGTCTACTTAGCCAAGCCTGAGTATCCTTGCTTTCCCCGTGAGAGACCTGGCAGACTTGTGGGGAGAGAAGGATGTTGCTCTTAAGTTCAGAGACTTTCTACACAAGACTTTCCTAACTCAATACAACAGGTAGTTGTAAATTATCTATATTAAGATGTATAAAGGACAGGGAGATGCATTATCAGGAAGGGTAAATCATCTGCAATCTCTGTCCTGTCCTGTCTATGAATAACTGTAAAATTCTGAATTTATGGAGGCCAAGTTAATGAGGCATTACTGTAGCTATCTGTCAGATTATGCTAAGTGTTTTTAAATAACATAATTTCTATTCACTGTAGGATAGTTTAAAAAGATGCAATGGAAAAGAATCTCCTTTCATCTTAAAAGAGAACAGGCATCATCAGTTAGAAAGTACTTAAACTATGAAAAAATATATATTCTGAAAATAAAAGACGAGACACAATTAAGACAAGGTTATTATATGAATATCAAATTAAAAAGAATAAACCATTTGACTTAACATGAAAACTGTTTATAAACTCAAATTAAAACTTGCTGTTTTGATATCCACGAGTGGGTATTTTCTCCCTGACCTTTTAAGCCCATCTTCCTTTGCCATTATCTATGATTTTAAAGATCTGGGTTATATGACTTTCGAATTGCATGGTGCACAGCAAGTCTTTACAGAGAAGGCTGCTGTGATATCTGAGCACCAGGGAAGATGTAAAGACTGTCAGTGGATCACACTTGTCATTGCCCTGTGACCTGAGGCAGACCTCACAGGACAGCCTTCATCAAACATCTGTGAAAAACACACAAGCACCCAACAGAACTAAGCAACAGTAGGCTCCTTGTTACTGTGTGTGTGTGTGCGTGTGTATGTATATGTGTATGTGTACTGGGTTGGCTGGGGAAGAAGAGTGATGCTGGAAATACAATGACATAATTAACTTCCTGATTTTTCAGGACTACAGGGACTTCCTGCGATACAAAAGCAGTCATAGCTTTCCAAAGGGCAGGAAAGTGACAGTCAAGGCACCAGAGAGCACACTTGACTCCTACTGCTATTGTTGCTCAGAAGTATGAAAATCAGAGTTACACAGCTGATATGGAACTTAAATTTTAGTTTAAAGATAGATCACCCTGTGTATTGTCCTTTGTGATTAAGACACACAACCGGAAGATGCCACTGGGCATAAGTTGTATTTCATCCTCATAGACTTAGAAAAAGTAAAATCCAGTGAAAAAGAGCAAGGGTCCTAGATTCTACCATACCTGAATTCAAGTCCTGCTTCTTACAGATATAATGGTGTGAAGTGAGATGAAGTGATGGGGGCCTAGTACAAATCCTGCTTCCAAATACTCACTAGCCTTATAAACTTGGGTAAGTTACATACATTTGCTTTATCTCGGTTTCTGTCCCTGCCATGGAGAGGCCGGCACTGTTGAGGAATACAGCCCTAATGCCCAGAAAGGATTTCAGTTTCTAGTGTCTACAGTAAGCTTTTAATAGTTGTTAACTTTTACCCTAGAAAACAGGGATGATGATGATGATGATACAAGCTGCATATCATAAGTTTGTTTTAAAACCTACAAAAGACAATACTCAAAAAAAAATTCTTCATATACTGCCAAACACAACATAAATATCCATTAGGTGGGGAGCCATTACTATTAAAGAACAGACTAATTAAAGATAGCCAGTAAATGCTGCTATTCTTATGTGTGTCTGGCCCTTTCGTAGAGACATTTCATATACTCAGTTCTTTATCTACTACCATGTGGCTATGGAACTTTTAGGAAATTGTATAATCGCTGGGGTCTTAGATGACTGACCTATAAAATATAAAAACTGATGATCAAAGGCCCTCTTGGCTGTAAAACTGCTGGATTCTATGATTCTTGAGCTGAAGTACTAAGGGCGTGTTAAAAAGAAGGGAACAAAGAGAATTTACTTCTTTCCAGCACTCTTTCTGGAACATCTTGTACTCCTGAAAACATTTCGTAATTCTAAGCCATTAAGAAAATAAAGGCTAGTGCATTTGGAAGGGCCATTTCTAGGCTATCCTCATAAGCACGTGTCCAGTACTACCCTGAGAGATGACTAGGCTGACCAAAGATCACATTTTCTGTCCATGAAGCACAGATATGCTTGTCAGTTGTTATCTCTGGGACCCAAAGGGAAATAAGAAATCAGAAAACTTTTGGTCAGCAAATTTGTGAATGAACAGAAGACACATTTTTACCCTCGCTACTCCTACTTTTGTTCACAGTCTCAGGGACCTATTTCAGTGTCTAGGACTGAGAGGTCAAGGGAGCACAGAGTGCTGAGTGAAGCCTCCCATCTGAGTCCAAGAGGTCGCTTCTGCCACATGCTCATCTGATGTTAGGGAGGAAAGCCATAAAAATTCTCTGTGGAAATGGATGGCTTTGACATTGAACAAATTAGCAAGCCTAAAGTTAGAACATGAATAACTGAATTTCAGAGATTTTAGCTGTTTCTCCTAATAACAACTAATGATAATGATAATCCAGTTCAATGGTTTTGAAATGCACAATCTTGATTCTAACATCAGATCTGCCTGTAGCTCTGTAATGTTGGGCAATTCACTACTTGTCACTAGACCTCAGTTTTTTCATCTGCAAAATGGTGCAGCAGACCTCTCGCCCACTGCTCCCCTTAGCAGTGTATTTCATTAGATCTGCCTGTTCTGCTCCCCACACCCTTTCTCTGGTGAATCCTCTCATCTCCTGCACCTCTGGCCAACACCTCAGTTCTTCTATGCATAAATAAATAAATCTTTTTAAAAATAGCAGGGTTTGGAATACAGTGAATAGACTGAGATGACTTCTGAAATTCCTTTAAATTCTGATTCTAACCATATAGTCATTCAAAGAAAACCACTTCTAAGAGAGTCATTGATTGTTAGAAGCAAAAACATCGTAAGCCTGTGGTGTAGTATAGGCATGCTCTCAGGAGGCAGTCTCAACAGAGGAAGAAGGCAGACCGTCAAATGAATCTTCAGACCTGGACTTCTGGATGCATTGTTGTCATTATAATTATCTTCCAATATGAGAAAACCAGCATCCCTTATGACACCCTTACCTCTTGCCACCATCCTCCTCATGCTCTCCTGCAGACAAGTTGAACTCTGTATTACACTATGCTTTAGCTAAGCCCCGGGGCTTCACTTGTGCTATTATTTTGCCTTGAAAATATATATCCTTCCCCTATTTATTCATCTACTTCACACCTCTAAGCCATGTGACTAACACCTTAAGCTGTATTTAACCACACTGGCAATGCGAAGCTCCCCTGACTCTAAGGTCCCGTGGCATCTTATGATTTCTTTATTCAGAGCACCTACCACCTGATACTATAATGATCCGTTTAGTTGTTGCTCTTCCTGACTTGATTATAAACTCTACTGGGGAAGGAATCATGTCCATCTTGCACACCACTGTGTACCAAGCGCTTAGCACATTATTTGGACACATTACTTGGACATACTCCAAGAGCACTTAATGTATGTTTTAGGTTGTGCTGTACTGTATTGCACTGCATTGTGTAATTCTGTATCACCGTATGTCTTGTTTTGTATTATCAAATATAAACACAGGAGTTGGTGAATTAGTGTAGGGAAGAAGCCTATACTGTTTGTGTTTTGATATAATCAAAATCATTGTCTATGGGCAACTAGTCCATAGTGGAAAGACCCTAGGGCAAGAACTTTGGCTCTCTCTGAAGTCAATCCTGGGTATAGAATGTGGCACAGATTAACTCATAAACTTAATCATTCAGTTTTTACATGGAATTTTTGCATACGTTAGGATGAATATTGGCAAGACATCAAATATTTAACACCATTGTTGGCTATTCGGATATCTATACAAATGAATCTTCTATTTATCCTTTCTCTGGTGATCTCACTTAAGTTATTGTATTCCTCTATTACAAGAATTTGCAAGTATTAGCTATCCCAGAAAAATGCCCATGTGAAGAAAGGAAGTTATAAGACTGAAAAATATATATATAAAGAAATGCTCTTCTCTAGGGTCAAAGGAGTAAGTCCTGGTTGGAGCATGTTATAGTTCAGGGCATGGGGCATCCCATTTCAAATAACTCCTGCCATCTCATGACTACATATTCTAATTATTCCCAAGGCAGCCTGCTTCAACATCCCTCACTGAAGTTTGCAAACCAAATTCATCCGATCTTGCAAAAAATAAATCTTCATATGGGAACAAAAACCATAGACATTTTATCTGATAAACTGTTCTATATTATCTCTACAGGATTTACTCACATATATTTCATTTCTTGAGAATGCCTTTTTAAAATACTCTGTCTTTTTGCCAAAACTATGTCAGGTCCTCATTAAACTCTCTTAAACCAATCTGCGCCTTTCCATCATATCACTCAATTACAGCTGTAATTAAATAATTATTGGAGTAATTATTTGTTTAATTTCCATTTCCCTTAACAGATTAAAAACTATAGGAGGGTAAAGATTATAACATTTTCCCAGGAATCCTAGCATCAGGTATAACACCTGGGATGGAAGGGATGCCCAGCGATTATTTGTTGAGTGGATGATTATAGAAGTGATACAATTTTTCAGTATTGAGAAGTTTAAAAATGAAAAGTTTACATCACACAGAAGAAAAGGCATCTCTGTCAGCAGTGCTAATGTCACATTTTAGATTCTGAAATAGAAATGCAGGTGCGTATACTCTGAGATAGAATTTGACAAATAGCAGACTCATTGGCATTAATTTATAGGGGCAAATACTGCCAATTTGAATTGGAAAGACATTATATAGCCCCTCAAAGAGGATGGTCTGGTAGAATACACAACACATTGTGTTCTAGATATTTGGCTTTTGATGTGTCTTTCTTTCCCATCAGACCAGGAGGAATATTGCTTACCCACCCACACCCATTCCCATATATGACAGAGTACATACTTTCAAAAAGTATTAGTTGAATGAATGAATGAACCAAAGATACTAGAAAAAATAGATAAATAAAGAAATAAGCCCAGATTGTAAGGCAGAAGTCAGTTATCCACTAATGTGTTCACATTAGGTATGGGAAAACAAAATATGTCTGTTTCTAACTGAGCTTCACCTCTATTTATTATTAATAAATGACTTCCATAATAAACATGACTTTTCTCAGAAACCTACTAGATTTTCAAAAGGTAGCAAATGCTGTGACGAATTGGGAGGAAAAAAAGAGCAGCTTTCCAGAAGCAGGTGCTTTTCAATTTAGTTTAAGTATACATGTACATGCATACACACCACACACACACATGCACATGTGCACACACACATATACACACACTCTCTCTCTCTCTCTCTCTCTCTCACACACACACACACACACACACACACACACACACACACACACTTGTGTGCTGTGCTGCAGTGACAATCCATAAAGTCTTTCTCTGCATGTGCCTGACAGATGAAGCCAGAGCTGGGACGCGCCTCATTTGGCCAGGCTGTCACTCACCATTTTGTTCATTAGGGGGAAATGAAGTCCATTTCCAAGCAACCGGGAGACACAGAATAATTGGGTTTTCCAAAGCCTTTTCACTTAATTTGCTCAAGTTGTATTTATTTTTTAGAGAATTAGGTGTTAGCAGCTGATGGACAGAACATCAGAAAAATGAAGGCAAATGGACAGGATAATAAAGAAAATGATGTGGCTCTCACTCACTCTCCTCTCCTGCCTTCTCTTTCCCCCACCAGTCCTTCCTTTCTCTCTCCCTCTTTCCAGGTTACTCCACTACAAGTGGGGTAAACTTATAAGGAAGTTTCATGGATAAGATTCCTTCTACAGGCCTGCACCTCCCTCTGATGGACCTCCTTTTGAGTTCTTTGTTATGAGAGCTCATGTGCACTGGGTACTGCTTTGACTAAACCCTTTTTCTTTTTTACTGAAGAGTTTATTATAAAGCAATAGAACATGAATTTCAAGGCAGAAGACTTGAATTTCTTAACATGGAAGAGGGGGAGAAAGTAATTATGTGACTGACCAGAACCAGTCAGAAACCACACTGTCCAATGGGTCACACAAATAGCCCAAGATATACTAACCTCAGTAGAAACCTTAAATAAAAAGTAATAGAAGCAACACTTAAGAAAATGGAAATGTAACCTAAACAAAGGTTGGAAGTTGTGAAAAAAAGCATAAGAACCCCCCCCCAAAGAAAAATCAAAATCAGTAAAATGGCAATAAGCACTTATATCTCAATGATCACCTTAAACATAAGTGGCCTGAACTCACTAGTCAAAAGATGTAGAGTGACTGAATGGACTTCAAAACAAAGTCCAAGCTTCTGCTATTTACAAGAAACTCTCCTTACCAACAAAGACAAACACAGACTTAGAGTTCAAAGTTGGAAGACAATTACACAAGCAAATGACAGCCAAAAACAAATCAGAAACAGCCATACTTACATCTGAAAAATAGACTTAGAATTAAGAAAGAAAAAGAGATAAAGACAGGCACTATATTATGATTAAGGGTATAATACAGTACAGCAAGTAGAAATAACACTCACATATGCACCCAATGATGGAGCACCAAGATATATATAACAAGATACAAACACATACACACACACACACACACACACACACACACACACACACACACACTAATATATCACAAGCCAATAGTCAATATAATCATTCAATGATTTCAATGATGAAAAACTGAAAGCTTCCCCCATAAGACCCAGCACAAGGCAAGGATGCCCACCGTGACCATTTCTGTTTAACTTAAGTACTAGAAGTTTTGTCCAAAATTTTCAGACAAACACAGGCAATAAAAAGAATCTAAGTAGGAAAAGAAGAAGTAAACAATCACTATCCACAAATGATATGATATTACATATAAAAGTTCCTAAAGATTCCAAAAAATGTTCTTAGAAACAAACAGAATATAGCCACATGGAGGCTATAAAATCAACATAAAAAATCAATAGCTTTTTAACATATAAACAACGAACAAGAAACAAAAGAAATTAAGAAAGTAACTCCAATTACAATTGCTTCAAAAATAATTACGTACCTGGAATCAGTCTAACGAAGGAGGTAAAAGACCTATACAATGGGAACTACAAGACTTTTTAAAGGAATTAAATATGGAGATAGAAGTATATCCCATGCTCATGGATGGGGAAAATCAGTATAATCAAAATGACTATCTTGTCTAAAATGACTTATTAATCTAATGCAATCCTCATCAAAATTCCAGTAATAGTTTTCAAAGAAACTGAACAAAAACATATTGAAATTTATATGGAACTGTAAAAGACCTCAAATCACAAAAGCAATCTTGAGGGAAAAGAAAACAAATGGAAATACTATGTTACCTAACTTTAAACTTTACTATAAAGCAACAGTTTTAAGACAGTATTAGAAATAATTGGTGTTGGCACAAAAATAGCTATATGGATCAATGGAAAAGAATCAAAAGTCCAGAAGTAAATCCACACACATACTAGCACCTAATCTATCATGAAATCTATCTATAAAATGTTGAAAAGATAGGGGCTTCCCTGGTGGTGCAGCGGTTAAGCAATGTAAGCTCGACGCCCGGCCAGGGAAATTTCCACATGGCGCAGCAGATCTCTCCTGCCTCACCCGCTGCTCCCCTCAGCAGTGTATTTCAGTCAATCTGCCTGTGCTGCTCCCCACTCTGTCTCTGGTGAACCCTCTCACCACCCCACACCTCTGGCCTGTACCCCAGCTTGTATGAATAAATAAATAAATCTTTTTTAAAAAATTTTGAAAATACAGTCTCTTTAATAAAGGGTGCTGGGAATATTGAAAAGTCACACACTAAACAATGAAGTTGCGTTACTGGCTAGCAATAGACACAAAAATAAATTCCAAATGGATCAAAGATTTAGATAAAAGACCTGCATCAATAAAATACATGGGGCCTCCCTGGTGGCACAGCGGTTAAGTGCTGTGCTGTGGAGCTGTCGGCAGTGATGATGCAGGTTCAACGCCCGGCCGGGGATCCCACATGGCGAGGCAGACCTCTCCTGCCTCGGCCACTGCTCCCCTCAGCAGTGTATTTCCGTCAATCTACCTGTTCTGCTCCCTGCTCTGCCTCTGGCGAACCCTCTCACTGCCCTGCACCTCTGGCCTGTAACCCAGCTTGTATGAATAAATAAATAAAATCTTAAAAGAAAATACTTGGAAGAAAATATTGACAATATGTTCCATGATATCAACAATAAAGATATTTTTGTTTACTTAACCATTATGGCAAGAGAACAAACAAATAAACAATTGGTATTACCTCAAGTTTAAAGGATTATATATAGCGAAAGAAAATACAAGTTGATTAAATAGACAACCTACTGAATGGGGGAAAATATTTACACAATATATAACGGATAAGGGATCAATATCCCAAAGATATGAAAAACTCAAACAATTCAACAATGAAAAAAAAAAGCAAACAATAAAATAATCCAGTAAACAAATGGGCAGCAGATAGGAGCAGACAATTTATCAAAAGGACATACAGAAGCCTAAAAAGAATGTATGAAAAAATGTTCATTGTCACTTCTAACAAGAAAGATGCAGATTAAAACTACAACAAAATGCTACCTCATACCCATGAGAATGACACATATTAAAAAGGCCCACAACAACAAGTGCTGGAGAAGTTGGGGAAAAAAAGGAACCTTATCACACTACTGGTGGGAATGTGAACTGGTGAGATAATTATGGAGAGAAACCTGGATTTATCTTAAAAATAATGGAAATACCACAAGACCTAGCAACCCCTTCTTGGGCATAAAATCATCAAGATAAAAACTTCAAGATTTTTGGTGATGTTATTTTCTGTCCTCAACTAGTCCAGAAACTCCAGACTGAGTGGCAGTGTGTCTTATTTATTCATGTGCCTAGAACAGTGTTTGAGCAAATGATAAGACTAAAGAATCTTACTTAACTTGTTATTGAAGCACTCAGAGCTCTAAATAATGAAGTGGAAAATGCAGTTTCAACTTGGGATAACTCTGAAGTTGGGGCTAGTAGAGCATTTGAATGTTGTAATGAATAGAGAGCCATGACCAAAAGGATCTTGGAAAACTATGTTCTGAGAATTTATAATCTCGAAGGTCTCCTGGTCTTGGCTTGATTGTGTCTTCTAGACATACCTCTCAAGATAAAAGCAAGCTTGGGCCTCCCTGGTGGCGCAGCGGTTAAGCGCTGCGCTGTGGAGCTGTCGGCAGCAGCGACGCGAGTTCGACACCCGGCCAGGGAGAATCCCACATGGCACGGCAGACCTCTCCTGCCTTGCCCGCTGCTCCCCTCAGCAGTGTATTTCTGATCTGCCTGTTCTGCTCCCCGCTCTGTCTCTGGTGAACCCTCTCGCCGCCCCATGCCTCTCGCCTGTACCCCAACTTGCATGTATAAATTAAAAAAAAAAATTAAAAAAAAAGATAAAAGCAAGCTTAGTATTCACAGTTAATTTGCAAGGGACAGCCTGCACACAGAACACCTTAAAAAATAAAAAGACTTACCAAAAAGATGTTTAATTTTTGTTTGCGTTAAGAGCAAACCCAAAGTTAGAAAGAAAACCTAATAATGAAGTCAGTTGTCACAAGTACAAAGCAGTACTTATGTGAGATTCCAGCTCACCATTACAGCACAGCCTAATCCCATCATGGCTGTGGTGGTGGTGTCTGGTTATTTCTCTCCTTCATGCACCCCGGCTCCCTCATTCTCTCTATCTGCACTTCTGGCTCTAACCAGAGTTCTTAAACCTGAAGAGCTTTTGTTTGTCCTCCAAAATGTTATGCAGTTCATTTGCTCTACAAAGTCTTCCTTAATACATCAAATCTGATTCCTTTTTTAGTTCCTTGTACTGATTTCTACTCAGTCTGTTGAAAGATGTATTATGTGGTAAAGTGATGTGGTAGATTGCAAAAGTGGCCACAAATTCCTCACATCCCTAAATGCAAATAACTTTGTAATTTGATTTTACTGCCACTCCCAGCAAAAGGTGGAATCTATTTCTTTATTCCCTAAAGCTGAGCTTGGTCACATGACTTGCTTTGGCCAAGGAGACATTAGGACACTTACCCCTAAGAGATGCTCTCTAGCACTTTCTCACTGGAGCTTGTCTTCTTCCTGCCCCTGGGATACCTGTGCCTACCAGCTTGGGAATAAGATCCTACCAGCCTGTATGGCAAGGAGAGATAGAAGGTCAAATGTCCCCATTAGGCCAGCTGTCATCAAGCCATGGCCAGACTTGAGTGAGAAAGTCCAGCCCACCTGAGTACAGTGGCCCTCGGGGATCAGCTGATCGAGCCAGACTGAAACTACCACTCATTGCATACAAGAAATAGTACATGCTGCTGTTTAATAACAGTAAGCTGTGCATACCATTTGTTATGTGGTAAAAGTTAGATGATAAGGTTCATGTTACTGGAGACTGTAAAGAGTAAATGATCACCTCAAATACAGGAAATACATATTTTCCACCTTTAAATACCCACTGTGATCTTGGCACATGGCAGTCCAATTTCTGCTGGATTTAATTGCATTTGATGAAGACTGTTCTATCAGACAAGTAGGGTGGATGAATGTTTTAAAAATTATGGGGTGCTTGCATGCATGATGATTTTAGGTAGTATGTGGATGGAAACTTAAATGAAATAATATAGTGATTGAATAAGATTTAAACATTAAGCCCATGATTCCATAGAAATTATAGTTTAGGACTAAGGCATTAGTATTGTGACAGGTACAGGCCACATGAGCCATAGGTGTGAGGTTCAAGGATGCCCTAGAGGGTTTCAAACCCTTGGGAACTAAAACTGGGCCCCTCACTGTTAAGAGATATGGTGACCTCATGGCACAACATCTTGCGGTGTATTACCATATCCTAAAATCCCTGTGTTCTTCTTTTTAACCTCACATCAAACTGTTACTCTGATAGTACACCTCAAAACTCCAAAAATCATGTCAATGCTATCTGGTTGGACACCTTAGATTTCAGTAGTATATTGCAATGAAACAGTGGAAATTGAAAGGGTAGGAAATCATTCCACAGCTTATTACCTTCACTGGCTTCCAATGTAAGCCAGGGCAAGGTACCTGTGCCCCAGTTTTTTAATCTATCAAGTGTACTTCCCTTTCCTTTTGAGCCCTCAACACCGTAATGAGTTAAGAAGAAATAAAATGTACCATGTTCTAAAAATCAACACAATAGAGAGGACAGGATGTACACATAATAGACTTTTTTCCTCAAATGTTGCTCATAATGTTTAAATTCTAAAGAAAACCATATTAAAGTCAAGCAAAAGCAGGGCCTTAATAGAACAATAATGATAATAATAATGATTAATAATTTAAAAGATGCTCTTTCTCAAGTAACCTCATTGCATAATAAACAACTCATGTAAAAAGACAGCTCTGTAAGTAACAAAGTGAAAGTTAGGCATTTTAGAACATTATTTCAAATGTGAATACCCTCTGAAGGAATCAAAGACATTATTTATAAATTAATTTAGCAAAATGAGGGATATTAGTAATAATTTGTGGGAAAATATACTAGAAAGGTGTCATACTTCAATTTTAATAATAATAGTAATAAAAGCTGATGCTCAAAAGGATCAAATGAACCAATATATTAAAGAGTGAAGGTTTTTTTAGCCCACATTGTCAGTCTCACAGACTGAACTTCTGTTGACACATATATAATACCACACATATATAATTTAATATATGTATCATAATGAATATGTGATGCTTATATAATATACGATACATATGTATAGACATGTATGTTCTCATCATTGATGATAGGAAAAGGTTTTAAAAGCCTAGACTGAATTTGTACACTTTATGTGATGTGTGCATAAACACATGTACTTATTTTAATGTGGGTATAATTAATACTGAATTGTAGCTTTTAATGGGAAGATCATTACGGACAGTTAAATCTGACTGCATTTAGCTTTCATTGAGACTGTGAATTATTTTTTCAAAACGTTTGGGTTTTGAAAAAAGGCAAACTGTGTTTGTCTCAAAAATCTTTCCTTAATTTTTCAGACTGGTATTTTAAGGCAAATTTAATCCATATACTTCATACTCATTTACACTTAAATTATCCAACTAGAGCTTTTAACAGCTATTTAATGTCCCAGACACCTTTTGAGCTTTTAAAGTGAGCTTCTAACAGCCTTTTCCATCTCTTCCACACTCCTCTCATCAGCTGAAGAGGTTGCATTTTGCTTCAAGTAAACAAATTGAATACTGAAACTTTTGGCTATTTTTCCTCTCAGTTTATGACCTATGAATGTAAAGTGGCTTTCAGATGTGACATAACTAATTTTCCTATCCCCGTGAACCAATACAGGGTGTGTATCATATTACACTTACTTATGAACAGCAATAGAGTCAGCAAATGAGGCAATCTCTGGACTCCTCATTGGGCATCCATAGCATATAAATAGATAATTACAGAATCTCAAACTTCTATGACATTTTTCTTCTGAAAATTGCTAAGGCTGCCTTGAGAATGGCATAAGCATACATCTTTGAACTTGCTGCACACACAAAATTACCTAGTTATATCTCTAAATATTTTTACCTTTTTACAGATGGGAAAGTCTTAAGCAGCTATAAACCAGAAGCCAAAAGTTCTTCTTTCCAGGCTGCTTACGGTACCCCTACGCATAGAGGAGTTCAAGAAAAGGTCATAATTTAAAAGTAAGTGTGTGTGTGTGTGTGTGTGTGTGTGTGTGTGTGTGTGTATGTCTTGGAGAGATGAAAAGAATGAAAGAGATGAGAGGTCAAATGAGAGGAGAGCAGAGGATTTAAGAACTGCACAAACACCCATCTCTTTGCAATTGTGAAGTTACTCATGGCTGGACCTGGAATCTCATAAACTCCAGTTATTGCTTCAGCAAGATGATCCTCCCCAGCTGCAGCATGCACTGTCCCCAGCTCTTCTCATTCATTCACTGTCTCCTCACAGGCAACAATATATTTCTCAATATATTTCACATGACTTTTTCCTAATTTCCTTTACTACTATCACTTCTAACCTTGATGCAGTGTGTTCAGGTTGTATTCCCTGGGTCCACTGGAGCATGTTCTCATAGGCTCAGATTGGTGAAGAGAAATATGTCAGAAATGGCCTGGGGGAACATTTAGTGAGTAAGGGGAAACATTCATCCAGATGGAAGTGCAAGGAGAACAGATGAGGAAGGCAGGGGCTGGCTTGTACCAGGAGATCTACTTCCATTGCGGAAGGGAGCTGAGCTGGGAGAACAGGCCTGGCAGAAGTGCAGAGAGTTGCCTCCTCCATCCCCAGCTGACTTGCAGGCCCCCTCCTGCACCAGGAGAGCAGGGAGAGCTGCTGTTCTGGATCACTGCATTTTCCTAATAAGACTTTGCAAAGCCGCTAAATGAAGCCGGCTGCCCGGTTGAGTTCAATCCCAGCCCCATTTCAGTTTACCCATTTCCTCAGAATGTAATCTCACCTCCTCACTATTGGATTCCTTCAGGGCCTTGTAACTGATGAATAGAGGCCACAAGAAGGAGGTGGGGTGGGAGGTAGGTGTGCAGGTAATACAGAAATCACAGCACACAGAAGTCAGAAGGCACTGTCTAAAAAAAAAAAAAAAACACCACAGAATATGTGGCTTTCCCATTGCAAGGGGACCTCAAAAAATATGTAGCGCCAGCTTCATCTAATAGCTGAGTCCCCACATAGGATAGTGTGCCTCTGATGAAGCATCCATGTGACAGCAAACTCACTCCCTCCAAAGGCAACTTTCCTAGGGAGTTTCTCGTTTGTGTAGAGTTGACAGCTCCCTAAAACTGGATTTATAAGCTGTCACCTGAGCCCTCATGTTTTATAAACCCCAACATGGAATCCCTCCAATAAATCACCCAGTTATAAAATAAGAATGAATTACTCTTGTAATAGAAGCAACATGATAAAAAAAAAAAAAAAACCACATCTACCCCTGAGACCTTTGGAAGACCCAGAATGGATGAACATGTTTAAAACAACCTCAAACAGACACTCTGCTCACTCTGCTTTCCACGACCCACCACAGATAATGAGAGACTCATTCTCCAACTAGTCATGATATCAGGAATGGTAATAATATAAGTAGCTTTATCTAACACTTATGTTTTATAGTCATTATTTTGTTCCTCACAACATCTGTATGAAACATACATGTCATTATTCTTATTTTCTGAAAAGGAAATTAAGGCTCAATTCAATAATCCACCCAAGTACCACACCATCTCTAAATGACAGAACTGGGACTCACACTTAGAACTATGTGAATTCAAAGACTAAGCTTTTTTGACTATGATATAATCATTTTACTAAGTCCACTTACATGTACAAGTATGTATATACAACATATTTATTTACAGTGAAACCTTTTTGTTGTGGTATGTATATGTATCTATATACAAATACATTTATATGCATGTAGTTTATATACAAATACATAATAATAACATATGCTATGCAAATAATTACATGACTATATAGCCATTTGTAAACATGGCGTGTCTTAGAAATAGAGTTCATCAAAGTTTTGTAGTTGAAGACCAGGTTTTACATGCAAGTCAGCTGGCAACACACATTCATCCTCTTTGCAGGAAGTAGGTCATATTCTTTCAGAGAACAAACTCACTTTACGTCTGCAGCCCACTTCTACTAAGCCCACTGGTTTCAGCCCACCTTGGCAATCTCCCTCAACTTTTTCTAGCACCAGGACTGCTGCATGTGGCTCCTTTGCTCCCTCCCTTAAAACTCCCTCACATACAAATCATCAGTTGGTGAGCCCTCCTTTTTAAAATTACTCATCATTCTTGCCCGTTTCCATTATCTTGTTTCCAGATGTGGACTCCTAAGGCTTCCGGAAAATCAAATCAGCTTACCAGAAATTCACTGCCTGTTCTTATCCTTTAAAATGCTTCTAATTTAAACATGGGAGGGGAGAGGAGGGACAGATCAGTACACCCAAAGAGGGTCAAAGGGAGGTCACTTTTCATAGAATGTGACATTCAAGAGGTTGGCCTAAAGAATGCATTGGCTGGGAGTCACCTCCTCAGCCCTGCCTGAGAACCCACAATGATAGAAGGGGCCCCTAACCTGGGTGGTGAGTGCTCCGGCCAGTTGGCCACTGAGCTCAGGCCGGCCAAGAGGGCTAGTGCCTTTTACATTTTCTTGTTCAGTGAAGCCTTCCCAGCCTATCTCAGGGGAGATGAGCGAGGTCAGGACAAATCACACTGAACCTGCTAGGCTTTCTGGCAGAGGTTTAAAAGCTTTTCTTCATCGGGCAGATTTCACCCAAGACTGGGTTCCTGCCAAGGAGGTCTTGCTGAAATGACTGCAGCCTGGGGTGGGAATAGCATGTGCATTTTTTAAAAAAGGTTCTATTTTATTTTATTTTTGGTTGAGAATAAATCATAGAAAATTCCAGGCTTGGTATAATCCAAAATGGAATCAGGTTAAGAAGCAGCAGTTAAAAACCACTCCAGGAGGATTTTTGATGTTGACTTGTGTCTGTGCAGTCCCTGACACCTGATAACTTAGCGCGGGAGGCAAATCACAGCTTGTGTCAAAATACAGTGTGTCAATGGAAAAGAAATGAGGACAAGTAAACATTAAGTGATAGCCTTTCAGAAATCAAGAAACAGTTTTTTTTAGTTCACCAAAGGAGAAGTGCTATATTGCTTCCTGTGCCATAGAAAAGTTGTATTTGGGTTTTCAAAAACAAAGACCTAAGGCAAGGAAGAGAATCTAGTTAAAAGACAAAGACAGTGAACTGGAATCCTCTGGTGCATTTAAACTTGTATTGATTAGTTCTGGCTGCATCCAGGCTACAGGGGAAAGACTTTAACATTAACTAGTAATGTCTGCAACTGGTATGGCTTGGAGAAGTGGTGATACATGTGTGACTACCTACTCTATGCCAGGGATTGTCTGGAAGTTTGGTGCAATCAAGATCTCTGTGTGTTACTCTGGAGTTGCTAAATTCTAGCTATGGGTTTGATTGGGTAAGAACCCTGCAAAGAGGTTTCAGAGGATTTTAGGACTGATGCTCATTTGAGTTCATCTGTTGTGCACAGGCCATTAGTAGAGGCACCAGTATGAGCTAGTCCCCAACAGCCCACCATAAAGCCTGGTGCCCCAGCAAAGTATCTTCAACAATATTCTCATGCCCCTTTGTTATTCTTGCAGTAATAGTTGAACTTGTGGCAATTTTTATTTCTCTGCCCTGAAGTGTTGCCTAAAGAAATATTTAAGGCTAAAGTATTTCCTAAAGTAATATTTAGGCTGCTCTTTATTGTGTATTTTGTCCCAAACTTTATGTTTTTCTGTTCAGTTGCCTTGACTACTACCAGAGATGGGCTCTGGGGAGGTAACTGCTGTTATGTCTATCTTATATGCAAGCATAAGGGAGGAAGTGTATGGCTTCTCCCAATTTACTTCTATATTTGGCTATATAATGCCATAAGGTAGCTAGTGCATATTGCATAAGACTTGGCTGATACCAAAAGTGACAGTCTCGTGGTTTTTGGAGGCCTCCCCATTCTGGCAGCAGCTTCATTATGGTGGAAAGCAGTGCTGCCTAATAGAACTTTCAACAGTGATGAAAATGTTCGCTATGTGCTCTATCCAGTATCAGTACTCACCAATTGCATCTGGCCTTTGAGCACTTGAAAAGTGACCAGAGCAACTAAAACACTCAATTTTTGGTTTTAGTTGGTTTAGCTCATTAAAATGATTTAGTCACTCGTGGCAAGCGGCCACCATGTAGCAGTGTTTCTCAAATGTTAGGATGGGTGAGAATCATCTGCAGGATTTTGTTAAAACATACACTCCTGGGTCCCACAATCAGAAATTCTGAGTTAGTAGGCCTGGGTGGGACATAGGATTTGTACTTCTGACAAGCCCCCAGATGACAAGCTGCTGCTTGTCCATGGGCCTCACTTTAAGTAGCCCTGACACGGAAGGCAAAGATCACTTAACTCAGTTGTTACCAGTAAGGGGCAACTTTGCTCCTGCAGAGACAATTTTGTAACAATTGCCAAGGGAGCAAGCAGCACTACTGGAATCTACTGGGTAGAGACTGGGGATGCTTCTCAGTAACCTGTACCAGACAGCCTCCCACAACATGAAGGACACAGCTCCAAGTGCCCATAGCCCCAGCACTGAAAAACCCTGCTAACTTCTCGTGCCAACCACACGCTGGCTACAGAAGTGGTTGCAGTAGTAACATTTCTACTTGGTGTTACCCTGCATCCTTGAGAGGCGGTATCATTATTCCTCCACCAAATATTCCAATGCCCATCCACTTCTTCAACCCTGAGAATAAACCAAACAGAGAAGCTAAAAGCTGGAGCCTGGGATGTGAGTTTTTCTCCTAGCTTCTACAGCAAGAGCCCTTGATAGACAGCTGAAAAACTTCCAGGCAAGAGGAGAAGCAGGACAATGGATGCCTGATTTTTTGCATGTGAATCACATAAGAATTGGTCATCAGGAGCTATGCTGGAGGCATGAACTGAAGAAGGTGATTAGGAAGTAAAATAGTGACTAAAGGCACAGAAATGCCTGGGTTCCTGCTATTCTTCTGAAGAAGGATTTCTGCAATTGGCCTGGGTGAGCCTCAGTTGCCCTTGCTTTCTAGGGCTTCAAAGGGATCAGACCAGAACGTCCTGAAGCGGTGGTAATGGTAGAGGCACTTGGAGTCCCAAAGAGTAGGAGGTCAGAACAGGTGAGGCCCCCCCTTCAAGGACTCCATGTCTTCCAGACACAAAGCAAACATTAGAAACACGTAACTCCGGGCCTGCTTAAGGGCAGCAAAGCTGCATGCTTTCTGTCTGCCTGAGGCTGTTCTTATTTCAGGTCTTAAAATAACTCAGATATTCCACTTCCACCACCACTAAATTCTCTCCCTAAAGTCTCGCACAGCAAAGTCCCACTCACATATCTCCTTTTCCATTTTTAAGTCCCAACACCAAGGGAGATACAGGAACCTCAAAATGCATAAAAGGCCCCTGCTCCTGTGGGGGGTGGTTCACAGAACAGTTTCTGGCTGGTTTCTCTGTTCAGCAGTGCGAGATCCCCCAGGCCTGGCTGGTGAGTCACACACATGCAAGTGGACGGAACTAATCTGCAGTCATACTGCCTTCTCTCTTTTTTTCCCCCAGAAATGAGAATTTGAAATCATCGTGGCCTGAACCTCTCTTCTCTTTTAGACCTCAAACTATTTTCATGATTCTCAGAAGCCTGCTGTCCAGCTCATACTTGACTCTTTAAACAAAACAGAGAAGTTCTGACCATTCGCCTAGGATTGCGAAAACTTCTTCCACTGTCCCCGTAGCAGCTCAGGATGGAGAGGACCCCAGACATGATGGCCAGGGGCGTGGGAACAGAGTAGCATTTGTGAGAAGCACTTGTGAAGTCTGACTGCAGAGCAGGCTGTCACCTATAAGGAAAAGCTGGGCTCTCAAACACATCTCAGGCTAACGCTCTCTAACCCTTTTCACTGTACCCTAACCCCCCACTCTCCTTCACATGCCAGCTGTGTGATCTAAGCCACGTCAGATGGTCTGAACTGGGTTTCCTTCTCTGGAACACAGTTCACACCAGCTACCTGAGCTGCCACTGGTGTGATCATCCCGATTCCCACACCAGCACAGTACCTTATCCACAGTGGGGTTTCAGGAAACATCACCCGTAGCCCTGGTCCCAGCTCTCAGGCCAAACTTGGGCCACCCATGTGCAGGTACAGGGCCATGTCCCTCCTGGCAGGAGCGAGGAACACATGCGTGGAGAGGAACACAGCTGCCTCAGATTGTTGCGAAGCATGAAGGGAATTAAACTGAACGTGCATGACCATACCGAGAATGCTAGATTATTACAGAATGCTGTTTTTACACTTTGGCTAATGAGTTTTGACCTGTGTGAATTTGGTCTCATAATTACACAACTAGACTTCCTGTTAGCCATTCAAACTGATGCTGTGATCTCAGCCCTTTCACAATTTGCCACTATCAGAGCAGACACCAAGGACTGGGAAAAATAACTAGTGTTCCCCTCTTCTGAGCATGTCTTCTGTGAAGAGCGCTGGCTTTGGGGGTTGCAACACTGAAGGAAGTTCTATTCATTTCCTCCCACCAGACAGCTCCCAAGGTCAGGGTCACATAGGCAAGACTTCAGAGTCCCCAAATATGCCACTACCACCTTTCAGCACACCTGCACCAACAAGACCAGAAATCTCAGGTGAACCCTGGGTTGCAGATGGGCAGGATGGACGTGCCTGGACAGAGAAGAAGATGCCTGTGCAAATTCAGAGACTGATGAATGCCTGCATTTTCACAGAAAGGCAAGCGGCAAAAAGTGGCGAGGTCTAAAAGAGAAAACAAAGCAGGACAACTCCAGGGTTTGGGGTGGAGCTAGAGTACAGTTTTGCCAGATGGGAGGAAAGATGCTGGAAGAGCCAGGTCCTGGGCCAGTGGTTGGGGCAAAGCACTATATTTCTGTGACTCCCTGTCACCGATGAGCTGCCACTTGGGCAGGAGACTCTGGTCCACTTTAGGGGGAAAGCCACACTTCAAAAAATACCACTGAGCCTCAGACATTGAGCTGTATTGGTTTCTAGAACTAAGGCTGTAAACACGGGCAGACTGTGGTAAGCAGCTGAGGGGCGGCGGGTTTGAACACAGCCCATAGAGCTCTGTCTGGCCTCTAGCATTATAAATTATGTAGCTGTCTTCATCTATTATTTAGCATAATTTATTTTAGACATTTGCATCAGCAGTTTATATACAAAATAAACCAGATGCCAAAAGAAGGAGGAGAGAATGAAAATGGACATGCGTGGAAGTGTCGGGGGGTGAGGGAGGGAGGCATGCATCAGGAACACAGTGCTCCATCATTAATCAAATGTGGGCTGTGTGATGACAGGAGGAGACGAAAGGGCAGGTTAGAAAGCACTGGAAATAATAAAAGCACCTGATTAGCTCCCCTAGGTTCCAGCCTCATGTACTTTGGACATTTGGATTTCTCTTGGGGAATGCCAAATCTCCCACCTCCCCGGAAGCTACAAGTATTGAAGCAAAGGGCAGCATCCTGCTAAAAGATGGGCAGCCCTGCCCTATCAAATCTCTGCAAGGAGAGAGGGTGCCTCACTGGATGGCAAGAATGCACTGGGGACCAGCCCAGCCTCTGGCTCTGGAGGCCATTCTCCAGGGCCTGTCCAGCCAGTGACCAGTGACTTAACCACTCTCCTTGCTCATGCCCACTGCAATGGTTTCAGAAGTGGGATGGCTTCTAGTAAAGTATGCCTTGTGCAGAGGCATTTACAACTCATTGTGGGCACTGAGGAAGAGGAGCTGCAATAGAGAGGATAACAGATTCTGGATCCCAACCAATTCTTGTGTTTGGGAGAAATGATGACGCCAACACAGCACTTTGGTTCAGAGGTAGAGAGCCCTGTACCTTTGGAGTATGTGACCACACCACACCCTCTTTTTTTCTTACTCATTTCTTTTTTCCAATCAAAGACCCTAGCCCATTCCCGTCTCATTCATATCTTGAAACAGAGGAAATACTTGATGGAAGGAGGATGCAGAGCCAGGAAAACTACAAAGAGAGGGTCACAGGGAAGAAACTGCATCCAGGGAGCACTTCGTGAAAGAAACGATGGTTATTTTTCGGCAGAATCAATAAAAGGTTTTGTTTTGTGTTTCTGAAACCTGCAGGGTACAATTGGAGACAGTTATGAAGTATAAGTTTTTCTGTAGCAAAAAAGAAAGATGTTTTCATTGTTTAAAAAAAAATGTCTCCCCACCGTACCTTACTTATAGATCCAGGAAAGAGTCTGAAATTGAAGCTCCGTGATGCTAACTCATGCCATTTTGATTTTGAAGGCTGTCCCTGTGCCACATCTGACCCACCAGTTCCTGTCATTAGCATCCAAGTGTTAAGCCAGAGGAACTCAATCTGGGAACACTACCAATGTATCCAGTAAGCTGCAATTTACTTCATGTGTGCCACTTGTAGGCCCTGGTTCTGGCCCCAGAATATTTGGGTAGAGTATATTTGTGTGTGTGGAGGGGGAGGAGGGTGGACTGGAGAAAAAGGGAGAGTGAAGAGCTCATTTGCAAGAACTGCCCAGCTGAGATAACATTTAAAATGAAAACGAGAAGGTCCAATGCTTTGTAATCCTCCAGCAGGTGCTCACTTTGGGTTGAGATCGGGAAGCAACATTTTGCCATTAGTGTCTGAGCCAAGAGTGGCCGGAGGTGGCTTCTCATGTCTCTAAGCCACCTCTGAGGGGGCCATTCAACCATGTCTGAGGGAAACTGAACAAGAGGAAAAGAACAAGATGGCGTGTAGATTCCATCCATGTGTGTGGCCCCTGGGAGGTCTCGCAGATGGGGCTGGCTGGAGACAATGCTACCTTGGACAGCGCACTGCAGCTCAGTGCCCAGAGAGGGCAGCTGGTGGGCTTGTTCTACTGGTCTTCACCCTGTCACTGCACAATTCTTCACGCGTTATCTGCATCCCAGAGATGTAGATTATCCCTCAGGTATGAGTACTGAACTGCCCTCCAAGTGACCAAGCCTGCCAAGAAGCAGTCGGACCCCTGGCCAGATACTACCCAACAGAATCCAAAGAGCTGATCCACTGGTCATTATTCCAGCCATGCACACAGCCGTGCTGGCCACCTTCCTCCCCAGACCTATGGTTTCTCCCACTTGAAGAAGAATGGTCTTTTTCTTTTGCTGTAAAGTTACAAATAACACTAAACTGCATTTGAGTATATTAATGATACCAGATGTTTTCATAAAATGTAAATAGAGCAATAAAAATACAAATGGGGCCCTCCCAGTAATTGACTTTTGATTTACACAGTCCAAAGGGAATTGGATTAAGTATCACATTTCTAGCACATTAGGTGCTGGTCCTGAGTCTATCATTCTGGGCTCAGCCATGGTTTTTCTATACCTCTTCCCTGACCTTCCATCTCAAACTGAGGGGTACTTCTCAATTTCATGGCACTGAAGCATTGAAATAAAACGTTTGCAATCATCTCTCTGTAATGTGTCAACAGGCTGCCTAATTAGGATGGCCATGGAGTACTTGGGGGACATAAAGTGTTCCATAAAGGCAAATTATTCTTGTTATAATCATGACACAGTAATAATAACTCAATGTGTTGGGGCATTTTCACAATAGCAAATATTCTCTCACTTACTTGGCAATTGTGTACTTTGCTATTTATGGATGGAAAATATCATTTGATGCCAAGGTCAGGTCACTTTGTAAAGCCAATAGAGTAGAGATATTCTAATGTCTACATTCATTCTGAGTTCAAGACAACTGGCAAAACCAGAGCAACAGAAAGCCACAGAAGCACCTGACTTTCTACTCCATAGGCACCTGGTCTCTATCCTACACTCAAATATTGTCTTTTCCATGCACTGCTGGGCAACTGTGGGTCCAGAGAAGCTGACCTCTGTGTGCCCCAATTTCCTCATTTTTAGGATAAACATATTAACATTAAATACTTCAATGAGATAACTGTGTGGATTAAATTCTGGGAGAGGGCTTGTCTTGCCCCTGTGAGATCAGTGTAAGAAAAAGAGTGTAAAGTTTTAGTAAAAGAGACTGGTAATAGAATAAAGTGGAGTTTCACATTTAATCTGGCATAAAGACAGGTTAGTATAAAGCAGCATGGAAATATTCTGCTATTAGTGCTTAAGTGGTTACAATGAATACCAGATTGTCTTCAAAGAACTTTTCATGTGATAATTCATTTAATCCATAAATACCTCTGGCATATACTATCAAACCGATGGAAACTGTAGAGAAGTTTAGTTACTTGTGCCAGGTTGCACAGCAATTAAATGTGGCTAGGAACTGAAATATTATGGGGTGGCTGAGAACCCTCTCTAGTGGGATAATCAAGCTGAGAAAAACACTAGTGTATACCAAAATTCTCTACCATCTCTAGTGTTCCTTCAATAAACACTTTGAAAGTCTCCATCCTATTCTTCACCATCCTTCACCTCCATTCTCCATCCTTCACCTCCTTCAGGTAGGCTAGGTTAGACCCCCAGGGAGCCAGGTAGGCATGGTTCTTGTCCTCCTGGAGCAATAGCCTCTGGTTAAAAAATGGTACAATCTGTGTGTATGTGTGTGTGTGTGTGTGTGTGCGCGCGCGTGTGTGTGTGTGTGTGTGTGTGTGTGTGTGTGTAATTTGTTCCATTATAGCTGAGACAAAGCTCACTTCTGCAGTGGTGACACTGGTTGACATGAAAAAATTCAGGTAAGACAAATTCTCTTCCCAGCCTCTTTCTTGTGTCCCTGAGGGAATTCCATCTGGACTTGTGACCATCTTCTTTAATTAACTAGATGTTTCACAAATGGGCTCCCTAATGACCTGCAACAGCCGCCAGAACCCCGTTGTGCACGTCCAACTCTCTGTGGCCATGGCAGTGATGTATCTGGGTCAATCACATGTGATATTTTAACATCTAAATTAAATGGCTAGCGAGCCCTGAATCCATTACCTTCTCTGTTGCTTCTAAAATCAAGCTAATGGGACCAATTCAATTTTTCTCTTATGGATGGAGCTTGAGAGGACATAAAAGCCAATAAAGACCTGAGTACTCTCTTCTCTGGGGAAAAAGGAAGGGGGGAGTTGGATAAACAGTCTCGACAGCCCACAGGAGCCAGTCAGACAATTAACAATGGAGGGGCCATGTGGCAATGAACACATTAAGAGGGACCCTCAGCAACCACATTTAGATGGTCATAACTCAATATATTCTTGTCATGATCCAATCTCACTGGGATAGATGGTGATTCCAAAATATATTTCATTTTATCAATCCCAGTTAAACTATTACAGCTGAGGAAAAGAAATTTACTTTGGCCCGATCTCCCTGTGTCAGCTCAAACCTGTTTCAAGGAAATTGGAGGGTAAGCGGTGCTTGCTGTCCTCCAAGCCACCCCCAGCCTCCCACCCCTCTGTGACACTGACAAAGGTATTGATGCAAATGCTCCTGAGGGGTCCCCCGGAATTCTAGAGCTGGTCCCACTGTCATCCTGATGGAATCCTGAACCCCCTGACCCACACATCTTCTCCTACAGCCTCTTTGGAGACACACTCCACATTCTGTGATATCTCAGCACACAGATCATCTCTCAGCTGTGCACCCAAATATCTCCATTTTTGTGGTTTTGTCAGATCATCACCACTAATAGGATGTTGAAATTCCTAAATGCGTCTATTTCCAGTAATAGAGTGATGGACGAGTATCCACCAGTTTGGAAAGAGAGAGGCCAAGCTTCTCAAGAGGACACCTGGCTTACTTGACAGGGAAGGTAATTTTCTCCTGGGAGCGGCTGCTAAGATCTTTAATACTGAAAATGTAAATAGATCGGTGGCTAGGAAGTCCAGCCAAAAAGCTAAGAATTGCTCGGAAAAATCACAGGATTTTAAAGCCAGGGGAGAAACAAAGGCTATTCCCCCACCCCAACCCCTTTGGCTGGGTTCCCTGTAGCTTTGTCTCAAAAATCGGTAGCCCACCAGCAGGTAGGACATCTGCAGTGCCAAGTCAGACAGTAGCCAGGAAGCCACCTGCCTCTCCCAGACGCATCTGTCTTCTCATCACAAGGAGCAGGAGTGGGTACAGATTCGCCAGAGTCCAGGCAAAGATGAGCTGGACTGAATCTCTCCCAGACTCCTGAGAGGCAGGAACTGGGTGTGTCACTACATGCAAAAGGAAGTTGGGTCAGCTCTGACACGGACACCTGTGCTCTGTGTCCATTTCCTAGGCCTCTGTGGAAGACAGCTTCCAAGGCCAGGACCCACGGGCTTAGCAGCTCAGCCTAGGCACAAACGTTTACTAGGAGACCTTTGCCCTTGGGGTGGGAGGTAGCCATTTTTAATTACAGTAGTGCTCTCAAGAAGTGCTCAGAAGAGACTGGCATTCACTGCTCTACTGTGAGAACAGCAAATTAGGTGGATACTGCTCTAAACAGCAACTTCCAGTTCTCCAGTTGCTGTGGCAGCGACAATGCTATAAATGCCATTCATTTGTATAGCACTGCATTTTACAAAACACTTTCAGATCAACTGTTCAATTGTTCCTTCTGGGAACTATGGGGGGTGAGCGCGGCAGGATCACCCCCTTCACAAACAGAAATCACTCCCTGGGGAAGATCTGGATCCCAGGTTTGGAAAGGTTGAACTTTGCCAAGGTCACACAGCATAAGCACTTAAAAAGTAAGACTAGATCCCAAGTTTTCTGCTTCTGATTCCAGTACTCTTTTTTCCACTCTCCCTCAAGGAAATGGAATCTCAGAAAAGACTTTCAAATTCATCCATAGTGTCCAGGCTGCACCTCTGAACTTATGATGGTTCAGCCCTACACTGCCCCGTGGGCTCAGCGTGCCATCGGAGATGCGCATGGTGGTCCAGGGGTGTGATGCCCTGCTGAGCCTCCCTCTTTTGGAGCCCTCTGTCTTGCCACATTACCATGCCTTGGGCAGCCCCTCCCGTGAGTTCTCGCTGCCAGGCAGCATGGGGGCTCCCACAAATTTATGGAGGGAGATTGGATCCAGCAGGGCCCCTCAGCATGAGTCCAGGAGGCTTTGCATGAAAAATGATTGCATCGCACACATGGAGGCTGTTTAAACCTGTCACTTTAAAATATCCCTTCTTTTGGGCCTTAGGCTGGGGCCAGGAGAGCAGACCCAGAGAGTGGAAATCAGTTTAAAGTGACAGCCCTTAATTTCTGAAGCCAAATTTCAGTACTGGCCGCAGACTTTTTATGTGCAGAGAGGTCTCAATTTAAAACCAAAGGGTCCCAATGGCACCTCATAATTTTCAGTAAGTCTCTGTGTCTTGCCCTCAGATTTCTTCATATGAGGAATAAAAAGTCAGAAAGATAGAATGGGGCTTCATCTAGGAGAGGGGAGCTTGGGATAGACCAGGGCATCAAAGGGACAAGGGAGGACACCCCAGGGAAGCTGACTGAGTCTGCTTGATTGCTTCTCTTTTGTTAAAAGTGACTGTTACCAGGTTGCCTGAGGCAAGGACAGGATGCTCAACATTCAATTAAAATGCATTTTATTATTGGAAGGCAGTTATGAAGCTAAATCTGGAGGATGTTGAATGTAAGTTTTCAGCCCCCAAGACTCTACCTGGTTTCCACCTCTTCCTTGAAGCCTGCCCAGATCAGTCCATCTAGAACTCAATCCTATTAATAACTCCCCAAAGTCCTGGTGATGCAATTAATGCATATCACTTTGTCAGTTTTATAGTATGCATGTTTAACTCTCTAATTTCCTCACCTAAGAAGAATGTTATATTCAAATATTCTCACTTGAGAGTCTAAAGGAGTGCCTGCCTGGATTATATTAGATATTTCCTAAAAACACCTTGCTGAGATTTTTATCCAACATGGGAAAAAATGATCAATTTATAGAATTAGAAAAATAATATCTCCCAGAGCATGTGACTGGCAGTTTGCCTCACCATACTTCCCAGGCCTAGCCTAGTCCTAAACACACAGTCAGCTGCTTAGAGAGATTCGTCGAATGAATGAACAGAAAGGATCGTAGCAGAAGTATGGAAAGAGTTTCCATATTAAGTAGAAAGGGGACGCTCATCATCCTGCGGTGGTGGCGGGGGCAGTGGGGGGCTGGTGTGGCAGAGATGTGAACGCTGACTGTCATCCTTGTCTGACATCTAGATTCTGGAAAAGGCCTTCTCTCCCCACTTCCGCAGTCAGGACAAGGCCCAGAGAGCCAGCACTACCTTACCGTGCTCCCTTTTCCTGCTCCTCCTCCCCCTCCTCCCTGTAGACTCAGAGGGAGGGATGCTGACCTAAGGAACAAAACGCAGCTTTGAACCACAACTGGAGCAAGAGACTCTCCCAAGGGCCCTCCTTCCTATCCCCCGCCCCTCAAACATGCTTAGTTTATGATACTATTTCTTTTAACAAGCACTTATCCAGCACTTTACATTCCTGGGATGTTTGGCAATCATAACTCAGTTAATTAATTCCACACGATCAAGGGCATCATAAAAGTGGATGTTGTGCACTCAGTCACCTGGTCTCAGTCTGGCTGTTCATCCCAGTGCTCTGGGGCTCAGGTGGAGCCATTCATGGAGCTGCCTGCCTCTTAAAGGTGTGGGCACACCCTGCGGGACAGCCTCTAGCTCTGGTGATCTGGCACTGCCCCCTTTACCATCCTGAAATGTGGAGTTCAGGAGAGGACAAGTCAAGGAATTGCTTCCAGCAGCCTGTGATTCATGTCCCATCTGCCACCAGGCAACACCAGTGGGTGTGCAGGGCACTTTGCACACCCTTGCAAACAGATTTAATAATGAGGGGTTGTCTGCCTCGATGTGTAAACTCCCTGCTAGCTGCACAAATGAATCAGGGAAGGCGACACGAGGCAAAGCGATGCAAGGTCATGAGCTCTGCTCTCTGCTATTCTAGCACATGATTTTCCTTCAAATGGAGATTTTATAGAAGTACAATCAACCTCCTAAAGAGTAACAAGGGATGACACATTTGAGAATAAAAATGAAGCTCCACAGAAATGGGCAGGGCAAATTGTTCTTGTCTTTTGCCCCTTGATGAATACAATCAGGAGAGCAAAGTAGAAAGCAGAGTGGCCCCTAAACCCCAAAACCTGAGATGAAATCCCTGCATTGCCACCACAGCTTGACCTTTTTACCTTCAACTAGAAAACAGAGTAGGAGGGCCTCCCTGGTGGTGCAAAGGGTTAAGCGCAGCGCTGTGGAGCTGTCAGTGGCTTCGTGAGGTTGATGTCCAGCCAGAGAGATTCCCACACAGTGCGGCAGACCTCTCCTGCCTCACCCACTGCTCCCCTCAGCAGTGTTTCCATCAATCTGCCTGTTCTGCTCCCCACTCTGTCTCTGGTGAACCCTCTCACTGCCCCCACGCCTCTGGCCTGCACCCCAGCTAGTATGCAAAAATAAAATAAATCTTAAAAAAAGAAAAAGAAAAAGAAAATAGGGTAGGAGAGTCAGCAGTCCAGAATATCCCATACTCAGGCCACAGTGTTTTGAGTTTCCTAGGTGAAAAGTGTGATGTCTGATATGAGAATGTTAAGTTGCAATGAGGAAAACTCTTCTTCTGGGATTCTAAGCTAAAACTGCATCCCATGTCTTGTTTCTCCTCTCACCACATCCACATCGTGTGAAGCACAGCAGATACACGACAGCCACATGCTGCTTAGCACAGCAGCCACAGGGACCTCAGGCTCTAAAGTCCAACATGCACTCGCTACTGCTGTTGCGTGGCTCTGTGACCTTGGGCAAAGGGGCACGTCTGCCTGGGGTCCAGTGTCCAGGGGCTAACTCAGGACCTGCACTACCGGAAGATTAAATGGGACGATACAGGTAAAGAACCTGCCAGGAGTTCTCCATGGAGAATAGCTATTATTGTGAGCAAAAGGAGAAGGAAGAGTAACGGAAGGAAAGGGAGCAAGATCAATAGATCAAATGGAGCCTCGTGGGAAGGAGACCTGCCAGTGCCTGCAGGAAGAACGTGGTGGAGGAGGGAGACACGAGGCCAGCACACTTCATGTGTTCTCCTGGAGCTACTTAGAAGCCTGGACTTTGAGTTACCTTGAACATCACCTTAGGCTTCTCTGGCAGGAGATGCGACCCCAGGTTCAGGAATTTCACTGTGCCCCAGCTGGTCCCTCGATCTCCTCCAGCAAGAGTGAATTACCTGTGCCTGTCAGTCCCACTCTTAGTTTTCAAGGAGAAAAGAAAAAGCTACTCTTTAAAGAGAAGTGTATGAGGTGGTAGAGAAAATTCTGGATTTAGACTGGGGTTTGCTTTTCAATTCCTGATTTATGGGCTGGATCCTTAGTACAGGTGATGTAATTTCATCTCATGAGTTAATTGTGAGATATAAATGACATAAAAGAATGTGGAATTGATTTGCAAAAGGTAATATGCGATGAAATCACGTCCATTATTAGGACTTGGAGTCAAGTGAATATTAGGCTATAAAAGAAGAGAGACCAGTGTGGACAACTATGAGAAATTAGAAAAATTGACTCTTTACTTTATCCCATTACATCACACACACACAAACATACTCACACGGGCACGGCATGCACACGCTGGTGTTAAGAGTCTGTGATATCGTTCTGTAGCTTTATTTATTTACTTATTAGATAGAGTTGGACACCACCCATTTTATAAATGCTTCCAATAGCAGAGAAAAGGTGGGGAAAGAGACCCTCACCAAACAGGGCTGACTGTCACCAAGTGAATAAAATTACTTTCTATTCAAATGCATCATTAAAAGTACAGACATTAGAGCCCAGTGCTGACAGCTTTATGAGCACGGCATTTGCAGTTAATTAGGATATACTGCCTTTGTAGTTGGGGTTGCGTCAGGGGTGCTGTTAACTCCAGCGAAACAACACCTGCTTCCACTGTTACAGCACCTGGGTGCCGGGTCCATTCTTGGGGTCTCCCCCTAGCCTGGTCTCTGAGGTAACCATGGACATGCTCAGCCTGCGAACATGGCTGCGGAATATGTAGGAACTGAGCTGCTTTTAGAAAGGCCAATAGCAACTTTGATGGAAATGTATCCAGGAAAATTGTGGACCCAAAGAGGTGCCAAACTTCCTTCTGAATTGGGGAGAAGGGTCAGGGAGAGGGGAAGATGCAGCTGCGTTTCCCAGCTGCTATAGCACTCTTTGTAGGAAGGATGTGAAGGGTATCAGAACGTGCCACCCCAAAATGTGCCACTTGGGCAAATTGGTTATTTTGAGCTGAGGGCACTTGACAAACAGCAGGGCAGGAAGGGCTCTCTGCCCTCATCCTTTCACCTAAAGCAGCCATAACATTTCCCATGAGAAAGGTGCCTTCCCTGTACCAGGAAGAGATGAACATTCTTGTCACCAGAGACTAGGAAATAACACTGAATCAGATCACTATAACCTGACCTACTAAAATAACCTCGATCTTCCACTAGATTCTCCCATATATGCCTCGTCACTGTACCACAATTTACCACCTCTGGTCAAGCCCCTTTGTACTTTGTCTTGGCATGGCTCCACAATTTACTGTTCTTCGTTCCAATGGTATATGAGCCCCTGGATCTAAGTAGTTCTTTGGCGTTTTCCTTTCTTTCTATGAGGTCCCAAGTGTCACTTAAAAATATTTAGCATAAGCTAACTGTGCATGCTTTCCTCCTATTATCTGTCTCTTGTCCACTTATTTCATAGGCCTGCAGATAAGAACTGGAACACCAGGCCGGACACCAGGTCATCCACCCAGACCACTGTCTCACTCACCTTCTGACAAGCCTTGGAGCAACTCAGGGCAGCTGGTCATCCCTAGTCAGATAATTTAAATGACTGCAGAGTTTAATGCCACCAGCATTAACCTGGAGAGGGGATGAGCAAACTACAGGCCCAAAACTTGAGTAGACACTCGTGCTAATGCCACCAAAACTTAGTATCTAACCAGACCTAACTGTAGTTTCAACCTCCCGCAGGAACATAGTCTTAACTGGTCAGTGTGGAACTTTCTGCTTAGCACCAAGGAGGTTATCTTTTCCATTCCCCAAAAGGAAATGAGATAATTGGTTATAAGACCTTTTTTCATCCACCATTGATAGCTTACCTAAGCATGAAATAATTCCCTTTTACACCATTTTACCCTCTTTCTACCTTTTATAAAAACCTTTCATTTTGCAGCTTTTCACAAAACCTTTCTACTTGCAAGATGGGATACTACCCAATTCATGAATCATTTAATAAAACCAATTAGACCTTTGAAATTAACTCCATAGGATTTTTGTTATTTAACACTGGCTATAAAAAGACAATGAGACTATTATTAAAAGGGAAGACACTAGAAGCCATGAAGTCATCTTAATAGAAGCTGATATTACTGCTTGAATCCAGTCCTTCTTTGAAAGAGCCCAGTTCCTCAGTTTCCTCAAAAAATCTCAGTTTCCACTTTCTTATGATTAACTGTAGTCCAGGCAGGCGGCAGGGCAGGCAGGGAGCTGGGTGAGGGGGGCCGGGAGGCTGGCAGGCCTCCCAGACCCTGGCGAATCTTTAAGCTTTGGGGATTCTCTGGCGTTTTCTCGTGGTCTCTTCCTCTCACAGCCGTCATTCGTCCTCTCATATCCATTTTCTGCCACCATCTCACCGTAGCCATTCTGTGTGGGACGCCACCCTTACAGCCTTAGCCTCCAAGCTCAGGTGTGCCAACTTACGCATGCCCACACCATACTCCAGGTGCCCACTATCAGTTAAGCACACCTTGAGCCCAAGCTCCCAAGTGCCTCCTGCACTCAACACTGCAGGGAATAGTCATAGAGGCCAACAGCACAAAAGCCTGACCATCACTTACCCTACATTAACAAAAATCACTGGAAACTGCCTGAAACCCTCTGGAGGATAACTAGCAGCTTCTCTGTCTCCAGGCATAACCACACCAGTCTGTGAGAACCTGGCCTTTTTCAGTGTACCCACCATTTTGACTAATAATTCTTAGAATCATAAAAAATGCAGGAAGTAAAGAGGGCCAGCTAGTGTGCAGCCCAGAAAGCCAAGGGACAGATCTCAGGTCACGCAGATAATGTTGATGGGAGCACAGGGCTGAGAGCTCTCCAGGTTGTCCAGTCCAGCACTTGTCTGCTGCATAGCTCCTCTGACTTTGGTTCCAGCGTACAGTTAGAGCAGCTGACCATCTCCTGCCTCTAAGTCTTTCTGCATTTTTGAAGATAATTACTGACTCACCCTCAGTCTCTCCTCCAAATTAAATAAAGTTAGCTAGTTCGTTAGCCTTTCTTTGGAGGTTTTATTCTCCAAACTCCTTAAGCACTTTGGCACCTCTCCAAGTCATTCTTACATATCTGATCACAGGAGGGAAGTCAACAAAATCCTCAAAGACGAAGGAAACCCTCAGTCATTTTCTGGAAACACTTAGGAGTAAAGATCAAAGTACCAAGGCATCACAGGCCGAGCTCATGGCCACAATGGGGATGGTCTGTTGCCATTTCAGAGGTACCACACCAGAAAGGTGGGGGTTCCACCCCTATGCTGCATTAGCTGCCACTGCAGACATTTGTAGAGGTTGCTGGGTAATTAAATGACCAAAAGCAGTTATCAGGAGCTGTGCACCAAGATAAGGGTAATCAAATTTCATGCTTCAGGGGTTCTGCAGCTTTAGCTGGCCACCTCGGGGGTCACAAAGAATTCCTCTCCCCACCCAACCGCACTATCTTTCTCTACAAATTGTTCTGCACAATTGCTCAGTTGCATTTTCTGCTTTTGTGTTTTCCTCTGAAGCGCCCCCAAAGGAAATTCCTGGAGGCAAAGAAGCCTGAGTAAGAGAACAACATGGGCCAGTTGTCTCACAAAAAAATAATTCCATATTTTCCAAACCCCTCTTCCTAAGAGCAGGGTGATAATTTATGTAGCCCTAGCACCAGACAGTTACAGAGGGGCAGGGGAATGAGAACAAAGGCAAGGAAATAAAATGCAAGAAAAGAAAAAGAGCAGAAAAGGAGGGGAAGAAAAAAGCCACTACGAAGAAATCAAACGTATTCAACTCAAACACGATGGCAGAACAAGGAATGCCATGTCAGCATTGGCACACAAGCTGCTTCACAAGACGTGGCAAACGGCACACACATGGTACGCAGCTGCTTGTGAGTGCCGGAGATAATGTGAAACTGAACCCAGTTTAACAGCCCCCCCCCCCATATCATTCCTTGTGGGCTTAAATAGATAAAGACACCCATTAGGGACCCAAGAAAAACTTTACTCCTTCACTGATGACAGGATTTGTGTTCAAGGTCACTTTTGGGGTATCCACTCAGAAAGCTATGCCAAGGGGGTGGTAAGTCAGGAGTCAGGTGTCAGTTGAGACTGGGGGTATTCTTTAGTCTTCTCTCCATCTTCTCCTCTTCCCTGCTTAGCTCCACACTTCTTGGGTGGTCACCCTTTTCCTGGGGACCATTCTATTGCAGGTGATTGTCCCTCTCCTCATTTGTGAAATGGGAGGGTTGGCCAAAAATTTGCACTAGGACACCTAAGGTTAGGTCATCTAGGACATCCAGGGTTAGGACATCTAGGGTTACTAGTAAAAAGTCCCACTTCATGAACTGAGAAGCTTGAAGGCATTCTATACAGCACGTCTGAAGGAAAGTTTCTTGCTAAAAAGATGTGTCCAGGTGGTATAGTTTAAAATATAGTTGGATATAATATATATATAATATAGTTAATATAGTTATATAGTTATATACTATATAGTTAATATAATATATAGTTATATATATAACTATATAATATTATATAGTTAATATAGTTATATCTAATATAATATAGTTATATATAGTTATAAAATATAGCTTATATATAAAATATAGTTGGATATTTTATATACACACACACACACACACAGAGTATGGATAGTTTATATTCCCATTGTTGCTTCTTATTTTTAAATGATTTAAAGTGGGGAAATGTTAGTACAAATAATGCCACACCCTGCGGCAGGCAATCCCTGTATTCCTGGACTGTATCTCTGGGTCCCTTCCCTGTGACTCAGCAAAGATTCAGTAAACATTTACTGAGAAGCTACTTCACTCCAGCGGCTGCCAGGAGTGATTACGAGCAATGAGATGTTATGAGAGTCAGGATTCAAGTTAATGCAGGATCCTTTAGCTGAGGCAGCAGACAGTGTTCTAGAGAGAAGGGATGGACTAAAGAAAGCCATCAAGGTACAAGACATTCTGCATGTTCAGATTTATCAGAGGGGACAGTTAGAAGGTGGGCAAGAGTTACGGACAGGCTAGCACTTCTTGTTAGGAATAGACAATGGAAAGTAACTGAAGGAACCAAAGCAGGAAGTTACCTTTGTATTGGAGCACTAACAGCCTTTCTTCTCTCTCGGTGCACACTAGTCCTACTAAAATTCTTTCACACTAAGAGTAGGTGTTGTCTTTGTGCACACTGATGGCCAGACCCCTTTTGAGCATGCCAGTCTTGGGGTACTGTGGTACCCCTCAGTCACACCCTAACACCTTCAGATATCAGATTCCCTTCATTTCTCTTCATGTGACCCTATAAGGACTCTGTGCCCTGCCATACAGAACTGTGAACTTATATCCACCTGGTGAACACAGATCACAAAGGGGTTGAGGTCAAAAGAATACACTGTCAATCCTACTGCCAAACCCAACCAGATGCCATCAGGAGGATGTGTCTGACGCCAGTGGGACAGAGCCAGGGTCCTGAAATAGGAGCTCGTCCTATTCATGTGATAATAGCTATTTTTTATTGCATTATCATCACGTGGTAGATTCTGCACCAAGTGCTTTACAAAAATAATCTCATGAATGCTCATAAAAACCATGAGGATGGACCTAGCATTGGACCTAGCAGCTCGCCTATGTTATTGGTGAGGAAATTAAAGTTCAAATGAATTAAATAAAAGGTCCAGTGTCATACAGGTAGTAAATTTCCAAGTTGGATCTTGATTTTTGGCCTATTGGACTGTGGACTATACTTGGCCTCTGGCCCACTACTTGGTGTGAGAGATAATTCTGATAATACCGCAGGTATTCTAGATCATTGTTCTGAACAGTAGCCACTACCTACAGCTGGTGACTGGGTAGGTGAAATGTGGCTAGAGCATATTGCGATGTGCTCTCAGTGCAAAATCTAGGCTGACTGTAAAGATTGTGTGCCCCCCAAAATATAAAAATTAGTAAATTTTTGTTACTTATTGAAATGATACTACCTCAGATAGGGTGGCTTGAGTAAATTATTGGAACTAATAGTCACCTATTTATTCTTAAACTGTGAGCTGCATATATGGCTCACATTATATTTGTACTGGACAGCACCGGTCGAGCTGGGGTTCGGGTTTCCTATCCAGCCACTGAGAAAGAGCAAGCTCGGGCTCCCTTCCCAGGTCACTGGCTAAAGAGACTGAAGTCAGCTTCTGAGAGAAGGAGTTTCATCTGCCTCCAAGCCAGGGAGAAATGTTTCCATTTACTTGGAAACTCTCAGCAGAGGTTACCCATCACAGCCCTGGATGGGGGGGAAAAGGCAGTGTTCTGTGTTCATTAGTTAATATTTGCAAAGTGCTTTGAAGCTGAAATGTGCTACATAAATGCTAATAACAGTCCACATACTTCTGTGGATCTTTCATCTGGAGATTTCAAAGTCCTCATCACAGGCAGGCATTATTGTTCTATTACTTTAACATTAATTGTGTTCATCAGGACGCTGGCCCATTATTTTCTGGCTACCAGCCTCGAGGGGCCGGACAGGGAGAGAGCAGCAATGGTCTCTCGTGAGGGTGTCCTGGGCAGCCACAGAGCAGCAGCAGCAGCTACCTCCAGGCACCCAGCCCAGGACGCAGGTGAAGCAAACTCAGCGAGCTAGATACACATACACACAGGGATGGGGTGTTCTGCAAGAGACCTAAAAATTCACAGGAAACAACACTTTCCTTGGTGATTGCTCTGCTGTCCCTGATGGGCTTTCTGGGAGCTGAGCACATCCCAGCACTCAGTGGTCACTGAGGGACCGAGCTGTTTGGTGCAGAAGGTGCCTGTGACAATCGCCACCTTTGGTGTCAATTGAAGAGGGACAGTTATGGTGCTTGCAGTCCGGGCTCAGTCCAATCCAGACCAACCCTCGTTTGGCCCCTACTATTTTCCGCAGCCTACAGCAGGCTGCCATGAGGGAAGTGACACCTGACGCTGTGCTTAATCAGGCAGAGGAAGAAGCCTGCAAAAATAGAAAGGAGGCACCCTCAGCTCCTGGCTCCTGTAGCCTCAGTTCAGCCCAGCCTCAGGTGCAAAGCACTAGGGCCATGAGGAAAGTCACAACCAGGCCTACCCAGGGCCTCCTTGCCAGCAGACGCCCACCCCCTGCCTGCCGAGTGTGAAAGACCAAAAGTAGGGTTGCCCACCAGGCGCAAAGCCACAGTGTGATATATCCCCTCTGAGGAGAAATTCCTTTATGCTAATTAAAGCCACCAGGAAGTCAGACAGTGTGAGAGGACACAGCTGGGTTCCCCACTGCTCAGGAAGAGCTGCTGGAGAGGCTTAATCTCTCTCACAGAGTAAGAAAGAGAGAGAAGGGGGGAGAAGCGAGAGCTCTCGGAGCACAAAGGAGTGCAGGAATGACAAGTACTCCACCGCCAGGCGGGGGTTGGGTGTGTGTACACCAGCTTTTATAAAAAGGAATAAAATGTGTCATTTCAGATTGGATAAGTTGAACATTACTAATTAAGAAATTACTTAATTATGGAGAAGAAAATAAAATGAAGGTATTTTGCCCTTGAGGGAAAAAAATGTTTGATTTGCCAAATCAAGGAAATGATTAGATTCAAACATTAAATAATTGGAAATGGCTGCAACAAAAGCACCGAATGTGCACGAACAGACCTCCCAAGGAGCTCGGTCTTCTCTTCCTCCAAAGCCTCAGGCTTAGGTGCTTCCTTCTTGCAAGTGAGTCTCATCCAGAATGAGCTGGATGCCCTTGCTCTTTGACCTAGAGGGTCAAAACCCAGACTGACTTGCATGCATGCACCTCTCTCATGCTAGGGATATCTTTTCTCAACTATATTTAATTCCTAACCACCACGTATGGGCTTTACCCAAGGCTCAATCAATTGCTTTCTTCTCACCCACAATCCTTCAGCGAGTAGAACATAAATCATTATCTGCCAGTCCCCTAAGCCAGGCACCAGTGTTAGGGGCTCTCGACTTCCCACCTGGTCTTCATTATGCAGCTCCAAGCAACCCCATCTTAGTCCAAGACAGCCAATAGTCAGACCACAGGGCCTGGGATTGGAGATGGAAAACTTCAGCACTCCAACCTTCCTTTCTAAAGTGAGATCAGAAAAGCTCATTGCATTTCTTTAAGTGCTGATCTGGCTCCAACACTTCACTTTTATACTGGCAATTTCTCTTCTCTGGCTGAACCCTACCTTGTAGGTCTATAGTTTCAAATGACTCCATCTAATATTCATAGGTCACCCCAAAGTCAACATCATTGCCACCCCTTCTCCCCACCCAGGAAGTATTACTTCCCAAACCATTACACTTAACTTTAAAAATTTTGAAAGTATCCCAAAGCTTAATTTCTCAATTTCCTCTTAATTTCTAAAGGTTATTCTTATTTATTTCTTTACCATCCCTCCATTTCCAATCAATCCCTAAACTCTGTCAATCTTTTCTTTAAAGCATAATGCCCTATATTTATTTAGCATTTAGAACTTCTAAGTAGTCTCCATTTATCTTATTTGTGCTCACAGAAACTGTTGAAATAGGCAAGTAAAATATACTCCCTCCGTTTCCCCCACTAGATGGGGAAACAGAGGCTCACACTTAGATGCACATTTGGCATCATTTTTCTGGGAAGCCTTGATATCATTCCCACTAGAAAGCCTTCCTTGAACTCTGAAGACTGCTTCTGTGTCTCCTTTAATTCCTATAATAGTCAATGCTTTCTGTCATTAACACTGTTGACTGTTAGATATGAGATCAGTAGCTATTTATTATCACTTTCACATTGTCAACAGTGTGCCTGGAAGATAGAAAACATACATTAGATTATGCCTAATGAATACATGCATGAAATAAATGAATGAAATTGTATTCTTGATTTCACACAACTTGCAAGTGGCAGAATCAGAGACAAGGACAATGTTCTCCTTTTCCCTGTGTTCCCCACTAGTCTTCTCGACAGATGCTTCCAGTATACTGTCTGATGAATTATTTTAGAGCTTTTTTATAATCATATATTATATCACAATGAAAAAAAAAAAACTATTTGCTCCCACTTACACAATTATGTGTACCGAACGACCCTTCATAGGCTTTTTAATTCTATTAGGGACACTTAAGAGTGGGAAGAGGTCATCATTAATGTATTGGGTTGTTGGAAAAATCACGACGCACTTTTTGTGTTTTTCAAGCAAAAATGTATCATGACTACAACCCAATAGTACATCTTCCTCTCTTCTGGGTTGTACTTCTGCCAAAATCCAAAGGGAAGAGCGCAGGTTCGTCAAGAGAATCCGTCGGTCACCTCTTGACCATGGAGCTCCTTACTGCCCCCAACTTACATACTTGCACACAACCATTTCTCAGTGCAATCCCATTTCTGCCCTCTAACTCCTACGCATCCTGCAGGGTAGAGCATAAGGCCCATTTTGAGAAGGTCTGCCTCAGCTACCCCAGAGAAGATCATCTTCCAGCAACCTTTCTTGCAAACTTTTAAGATTTATCACCACTTTCACTTGAAGAGTCATATAATTTTACTTAGTCCTAGTAAATGCCTGTCACTTAGATGGCAGCTAAGTTGTTAAAAACAATTGGATTCTGTCTTCTCCTCCCATATCCAGCAAACAAACCACCAAATATGTATTGACTGTGCATGTGAAAACCCTGTGAGATGGGTCCCTTCGTGTACTCTGTAAATATGTCATTTTCCGAGGTTTAGAAAATGATATCATTACATTACCAGCCAGGAAAACTGAGCTGCTCAGAGACAAAGTGAAACTGGGCAGATCAAAGGGTGAATTAAATGACAGCTAATGATCCTAACCCAAATGCCCTGATCCACAAGAGAGTATTTATACCAGTTTCTTGGCCTGCTATAACAAAATACTGCAGACAGAGATTTCAACAACACAGATTTCTCTCCTCACCTGTCTGGAGGCCAGAAGTCCAAAAAAGAGGGGTCAGCAGGTTTGGTTTCTCCTGGGGCCTCTCTCTTTGCTAAGAGATGGCCCCTCCTCTGTGTATCCCTCCTCTCTCTCTTCTGGACTCAAGATTGGATAAGGGCATCCCTAGGGACCTCATTTTACCTATTGATCTCTTTAAAGGTCCTATCCCAAAGTTACTCACATTCTGAGTGACTAAGGTTTAGGGCTTCAACATATAGCTTTTTTTTTTTTTTTTGCAGGGAGGTTAGGGGGATCAAAATTCAGCACCTTGTATTGTTGCTGTGGCATCTTATACGTAACTGTCCTGCATATACAGTGAATGCCCACTGAGTGTAGGTGAAAGGCTGGCCTGCTCATTTTGCAAAGGGAATAATGCATGTTCTCCCAATTGTTTTTCTTTTTACTGGTTATTTGTGGGGTATTTTTATTTTCTTATGCAATCTTAAAGGAATAACAAACATTCGAGCTCTTTCCAAATTCCACTCAAAAGAACTATGATTACATTTCTATTTTTAAAGTCAAAGAAAATCAGGCAGTGCCATCAAAATAATTTGCTTATGGTTGCCCTCGTTTTCTTCTTCGGGATCATTTTTGTCTGGACACCCTATGGTGTGGGGATGGGGATGTGTCACACAATGCACGGAACATGGAGATTCTCAGGAAATTCCAGAATCCTGCAAAACTCAGGCCTTCAGAGCTCAGGGCAAGCAAGATAGTCAAGACATTAACTGTTTTCTAACACTTTTACGAAGCTGAGAGTGTCCATACAGCACCAAGAACCCAGAGGCGAATGCAGTAAATTTGCCAATTGAGCAGATTTGTGCAGGATTTCTGCCGTGGGGAGGGGACAGCTTTTCCTGAGAGGCTGGGGCTGGGCTGTGGTATCAGAACGCAGAGCAGGGCTGATTTGCCACTTTCACCTGCATTTATTTTTGTTGCAATAACCAGCTGCCAAATAACTTGATCCAGGGGACAAGAGGTGAGAAGCATTTATCCTTCCAGGTGCAATGGAGCGAGGTGCAGTAGCTTATTGCAAATGTGTTCACATCAAGGTGAGAAGGCCCCACAGAGGGACCCAACAGCTGCTCTGAGAAGGGGAGCACAACAGCTCGTGCAGAGAGGAGGGGGAGCAGAGCCAGGCCTCTAAACAGACAGCAAGACCAGACATTCCCACTGCGCTTCAAAGTCCCCCTCTTGGTCTCATCTGTTTTCTGGAGGGTATTGAAATTCTCTAGGGGTAGGGGGATCTGGGAGTGGGTGACACAGCAAGTCAGCAACTCAATCACTTTGGTCAGATTCTGCCAGGAGCACAAACAGAGGAGGTACAAGGAAACGTCCTTTACTAGGAAGGCAAAGGCAAACACGGGAGCGGGGTCTGGAGATGTGGTGGAAAAATCACCACCCTTCACCAACCTGACCTAATCCCACTGAGGAAGTGGTGGAGCCAGAGTGAGGCATACGCCTCCGTTTTCCCACGGAGCCAGACAAACCACAGGGATCTGCACACACCAACTCCTGCAGTCATGGCCGGGGGTTGTTTCATGTACTTTAGGGCTAGAGGGGGCACATCAGCTCCGGACCCTCTGACCTGTCCCTGGGGCCACAGCCTTCTGCAGAGTAAGATGGCAGGCTCCACTGTTAGGCAGAAACCCCCAGATGCGGCAGGCAGGGTTTCGAGGCAGGAGTGGGCCAGCATGGGGGCTGCGTCTGCTGGCCCGCTGCTGCCCCAGAGGGTGAGGAATCAGATGGCTAAGCGTGGAATTCCAGCTTTCCTGGCTGAGCAAGTCAGTTCATCTTTTAGAACTCAATTTCGTCATTAGAAACAAACTGAAATGGCGATGCATGGACAGGCAGAGGGAGGCTGGGACGAGAGTTCATGCCGTGCTCTGACTATTTGCCAAGTGCCCAGTCGATGTTAGTTATTAGTGTTGTTTACAACTAGGATTTATCAAGACCAATCAGTTAAACTACTAAGGTCGCAGAATTCCTGTATTCATGGGGCACAGTACAGATTAAGTTCAGGGGAAAACATTGTTTGGGAAGGTCTAGGGGATATGAGCCCAGGCAGCCCTTCAGGCTCCCAGAAATCTGTGCTCATGACGATGTGGGGACTTTCCCCAATGCCCGTCTTCCTCATGATTTGGCTTGGTTGATCCTAAAGAGAGTCTAGTGTTGTGTAAAATGTGACGCACTCAACCGTCAGAGTCAGTTTTTATGGACGTACCCCCACTGGCTTTTTGGAGAATGTGGCTCTATAGCACCATGTGTAACTTTAACCTCAGCCAACTCGCAGCTGTCTGTAGACTGGGGGAAATGAAACGTTGCACAAACTTTTGGGTAGTTGAAATTTCTTTCCAGTTAGTTCGGGGTAATTTTAGGCTCACTGGATCATCTTAGACCCAATGTGAACCTCTACCTCCCAAGCACACTGCTGTGGAAAGGTGGAGAAGGCAGGTCAAAGCCCCTGGGTGGTCATGGAAGCCTCGTATCACTGCACCTTTGCCACTAGTTCAGAATAACAGCTCATGTGCCCCCAAGGCAGCCTGCAGGTCCCAGGAAAGAGTGAGTCCCAGAATGCCTCAGTTAATCACTGGAATTTCCAGCACATCCTCCCAAAATGGTAGGGTATGCATTCATTCTTTTAATCCAAACCACTGCAGTTTATTACAAAATTGACACAAAATTGAGAAGCTTTAAGGGGAAATGGTCCAAATATTTCATATCAGGTACCTTCATATAAAAATTCACTTAGGGCCTCCCTGGTGGTGCATGGGATTAAATCTCAGCACTATGAAGCTATCAGCAGCTACTACGGCACAAGTTTGATCCCCAGCCAGGGAGCTAATCAACATGGCACAGCAGACCTCTCCTTTCTCGCCTACCGCTCTCCTCAGCAGTGTATTTCAGTCAATCTGCCTGTTCTGCTCCCCACTCTGTCTCTGGTGAATCCTCCCACCACCACCCCCACACACACACCTCTGGCCTGCACCTCAGCTCTTGTATGCATAAATAAATTAATCTTTTAAAAATTCACTTAATGTAGCTTTATTCAACTCCTAAATGATGAATATCATGTCTACAAGGCATTGGAAAGATAGTCTTGGCTTTAAATTGCCCAGAGTCTAGCAGAAGGGTGGAAAAGCAGACAAAGAGAGCGATGCAACAATCACACAGAAGTCTAGCAGGAGTTGAGGTAGGGACTACAGGTGTGCAAAGGAGGGCGCTTAATACATAGTCGTTTGGGAAAGCCTTTCCTCGAGGGATATTACATGAAGTAAATTATGAAGCAAACAAAATTTCCCAGGAAGAAAGCTGGATGGTGGATGTGGGAGGGGGGCAGTGGGCACACCTTGGGCTAATGACACATCTGTGCAAAGAAGGGAGGCATGAAAATGCATGAGAACCTCTGAGCGGTCTGGGGCAGGGCGAGGACAGAGTGCAGAGTTGGGCAAATTTATGCTGGACTTGAATGTTATGAAGTGTTTTGTATTTCTTACAGAAACTACTAGAATGCCTTTCAGATTTCTTTCTTTTTTTTTCCTGTTGCAAAGCAAGGAATTATATAATGATTATTTTGTTACAGAAAAAACTCTTGATGGCATTATAGAAAATAGATTGATGGTGACAAGTGTGGAGAAAGAGAGACAAGTTAGGAAACTATTTTTCAAGCAAGAAATTGTAATGATAGTACCACTGGGGATAGTGAAGAGAGGACAAATCTAATAAGAAAGACGGAAGGACAGTCTCAGAGAGTGGAGTCCAGGGTTACAGAAGTGTCTAGTAATTCCAAATTCAGGGGCATGGCCAAGACAGGGACCCCTGAAGTGGCACGAAGGTGAAGATCATTGCATGCAGGAGGAATTACGAGATCAGAGCCTTCTATGTGTCATTACGTGGATGTGAATGTGCGTTGGGAAATGGCAGGAGCTCATTACCCACCCCCGTAGAGCTGTTTGGGCATATAAAATCAATTACTCTTTCTAGATTCTTTGGCAGAACCACCTGGAGTCTGTGCAACCAATGCACAACAGGATAGCTGCGGACCCATCCCCATACGACCCTGGGACAGACAGACCTTTCGATATCTTTCTGCTCAAGAGGAGACATTTTACAATAGGGTTAAGGCAACCTAGACAAAGGCAGGGGAAGGAAAGCTGACAATGTCACCACCCATTTCTGATCTTTTTGACAGTTCATATATTTTAAACTTCACCTATCAGAGCTGTCAATTCAATCTAGACTCCCTCTGAAGATGTGATTGGAACCAGACAGCTCCACGGTAATTCTATCATCATTAAGCAGTTCTATAGCACTTTAGAATGTCAAAGCACTTTATGACTGTGCTTATTAATTTTTCTACATAACAATGCCAGAAAGCAGTCCAACAGTCTGAGCAAGACTTGTCAGAAATGGGATGAATCAAATAATGGACTATGGGGAGAGGCTAGATTAGGATTTAGCTAAGCAGCAGCAACACAATTCAGGTTTCCAACCCTGAGCTTGGGAGATGCCATTTAACAATGTTTAATTCCCAGATCGGAAGCAATGAAGCAACAACCACGTCTCCAACTCAGCTTAAAGTGTAACCTCACATACATAGCCCAATGCTTTTCCGTATACAATAGGTGCTCAAATAAGAAATAGACACCCAAGTAAACCCAAGGCTTTCTCAGGTGATAGGGGCAAGTTTATTTTTTAGAGACTTCTTTAAGATTGATGCTCATAACCTTTGCCCTCCTCTGTTGTTTCTGTTATAATTGAATAAAAAGTTTACTTTTTAAAAGGAAGGGTTTACAAAAGAGTGAACTTTTCAATATTTAACAGGAAAAGGTATGTTTCTGTATCACACTATCAATACAGGGCTTGGGTGAAATAAAGTAGTTTTTTTCAGGCAGTGGAAGTAGAAAAAAAGAAAGGGAAGGACAGGAGGGAAGGGGAAAGAGGGAAGAAGGATGAGGGAAGGAGGGGGAAAGAGAAGAGAGAAGAGAAGGGAGGGAGGGAGAAATAAATCAAACAAAACATCTTTTTTGAAAATGCAAATTTTAACAGAATTCATAGTGACAGTAAATGAAGAGAGTAAGAAAAAACACCCTCATCTCATCCTATTAGACTGAAAGAACACAGTGTTTACCAAGGACCAAATCAGGAGAGAGTTCCTTAATTAGGACTTTTTCAATCTCATAAAAAGGGCACCTGAAAGGAGAGAAAACATTTTCTAAAGAGCAAGGAAAGAACTGTGGCTGACAGCTCTTCTTTAATTTAATTACTATGACGATCATCCGCAGTGGACCTCCAGGACTCACAATTGCCAATCTGGAAGCGACTCTCTTTCCACTAGGTCTCTGCTGCACCTGACAACACAGAGGCAACTGAGCAGGAGAAGGGCTGCTGCCTACCAGCCTGAGCAGAGCTGAAGGGCTCCAACACCTTTGAAGGCCTTTGGGAAAAAAGATGTCTGTCGGGGGAACACGAGAAGCCCTAGCCTTTGAGGAAAGGGTCTCTGGGGACTCTATCATGTTTATGGGAGGAATTCCATTCAAATGCTGATTGCTAAAAGATGATCAAAAAGGAAATTCCTCACCCAAGGCGGCAAGTTTCAAGGGTGCTTAAGGAAACATTTCTGAGAGTCATCTGCAACAGTAGACACTTGTATATCTGTTTAAGACCCTGTGAATCTGGGCAGGACAGAAAAAGAGGTTGATAAGGCAGAACGGGGCTGCGGCAGAAGCATATGTCTCAGTCGGACAAGTGTCTGCAGGCACAGAAGCAGAGCAAATGTACATTGTCAGTAATAGATGACAGGAGATTCCAGTCGCCAGTTCTCTGCTGGCACTGATGAGAAGTAGATGCTAGAAAACCAGGACAATCCTGATGAGATAAAACATGTCCCTTCTCTGCAAGACAGAAGTGACAGAGAAAAGTGAAGCGCCCCCAGCTTTGACCTTTGGTTTCACCCTGTAGCCTTCAGGTTCCCACAAGAACCAGACCTATTTTTGTTTTTTTGGAAGGCCAGGCAGAAATTCCAAAGAAGGTTTATGTAAATAAAGGAAGCAATGTGGTTGCTGAAATTACAGTTTCTCAGAAAAATTAATATCAAAACTTTTGCTGGCATCCTATCTCTGAGAATCTGGGTGCATCAAGTGTACCAGTTCTCAGGCCTTTGAGCGTCGGTGCCTGTCTGTCTTTCTAGAATAACAAACGCCACTTGGTTTCCTAGAAGAGGGTGGGCAGGAAAGATACATGAAAGCTGATGCTGGTACAAGGGACTGTGGTGATGGTGCACAGGTGAATCGGTGGTGGGAGTTTTACGGGGACTACACCTGAGAGGAGAAAGTAAACGTTGTACAAAAATGAACAATGGGACCTCCCTGGTGGTGCAGCGGGCTAAGTCTCAGCACTATGAAGCTATCCACAGCTACTGCAGGTAAGTCTCAGCACTATGAAGCTGAGTCTCAGCACTATGAAGCTATCCACAGCTACTCTGGCCAGGGAGCTTCCCACATGGTGCAGCAGACCTCTCCTGCCTCGCCCACTGCTCCCCTCAGCAGTGTACTTCAGTGGATTCGCCTGTTCTGCTCCCCGCTCTGTCTCTGGTGAATCCTCTCACCACCCCACACCTCTGGCCAACACCCCAGTTCTTGTATGCATACATAAATCTTTAAAGAAAAAGAACAATGATGTAATATATATATATATGTAATATATA
>PVIJ01008017.1:0-77552 GCA_004024925.1 Scalopus aquaticus | reverse complement strand
GATGGCACACATTAAAAATACAGGCAACAACAAATGCTGGAAAGGATGTGGAGAAAAAGGAACTCTTCTACACTGCTGGTGGGAATGTGAACTGGTCCAACCACTATGGAAAGCTGTATGGCGATTCCTCAAACTGCTAAACATGGAGCTCCCATACGACCCAGCAATACCACTTTTGGGAATTTACCCAAAGGACACACAAACACTAATCCCAAAGGATACATGCACCCGTATGTTCATTGTGGCACTGTTCACAATAGCAAAGGTATGGAAGCAACCCAGATGTCCAAAAATAGATGATTGGATCAAGAAGATGTGGTACATATACACAATGGAATACTATTCAGCATTCAATGAAGATAAACACATGCAATTTGCAGCGACATGGATGGAATTAGAGGGGATCATACTCAACGAAATAAGCCAGAAAGAAGGAGAAAAACATCGAATAGTTTCACTTATAACAGGACTATAAGGAAATCAAATAGGAGAGAGACAATCAGCCCGGGGCAGGGGGGGGGGGCGGGCAGGCGGGGGGAGGGAAGGAAAAGGGCACAAAATGGAATAGAGAAGAACACGAGGGATCATGGAGATGGATCACAGGTGAATTGGTGGTGGGTTGCCCAAGGGGAATACAAAATGTAAAAGACATAAATAACAATAAAAATATATATTGAAAAAAATAATTTCTGGTTTTGAAGGTCTTCCTGTCTATACAGGTGTTCTCAAACACATGCACACACATTTTGTTATTCAATATCTAAAATAAAGAACTCAAATTTATAACTATAAAAAGCCAGAGACAAAGGAAGAGCCTGGCTTTCTAAATATAAGGAACGGCTGTTTCCTTATACAAAGCAACTATTTGGGTAACCTCAATGGCTATTTGAAAATAGGCCTTGTGTGGGGAAAATAATGTACATGTTATGATAAAGTGGTTTAAATCTATACCTGAAGTAAGAAAACTATTAAAATGGAAAGTTTCTCCCCCTGCAAAAGTTTTTCAAAAATACCCAATAAGTATTCTTAATTTAGCTACATTATAGTAAGAAACAACTTTGTAATTCCCATGGGCCTCCTGAAAATAAAACTTATCTTTGATTCACAGAGAGTCAGAGTGGAGAAACATTAAAATCGCTAATGACGGTCTTTGGAGGTATGGCCTGTAATAGATGAACAACAGAAAACCAACAATTCAAAAATAAGCCCTAAACAGAGAAATTCCCAGTCATTTTAATTCTCAGTCTACTTCCAAAATGTGGCCCTTAAGGATTTCATGTGTATTTGCTTCTTATATGGCCCGTCTTGGTCCCTACGATAATGCCTCTGACGAAGAGGACACCCTTGCCCTACAAGAATTGTTTTTATAATCTGAGGATTCTGAGAGGGAGGTGGTGTCTGCCAGAGGCTGCATTGTGAAGGTAACACTCATTACCTGCGCTTTTCCATTCTCCTCAATTAGTTGCTACCAGACTCTCCTGTTAGCACCCCGGTTCCTATGCTTACAAGCTCACTACTTACTCTCCCAGGATAAATCTCCATGCATTTTTCTCTTTTCATGTTCCCTGCCATAAGCATGATGAGAACACCAGTGATGAACCCAGCACTGAGTTAGGTGCTGGGATTGAGTTGGAAGCAAAATCACGTAGCCCCATCGGCATGGTGTCTGTGGACCATGAAGAGGAAGACAACTGTGAATCAATGAAATCATTGATCACATCGTTAGATCAGTGATTATATCATATAAATATCACATAACCAACCGAGGTTGATGAGGGAAGGCCTCCCTAAGGAAATTGGAGGTGACTATTGGGCTGAAGTCACTGTGTAAGGGGGGGACAATGGGAAGCAAATAGTTCCATAACCTGAAAGCTGATTAATGGCGCCTGACAAGATGGAGGACTGGGAACAAAGCTGTAGATGCCACAGACAGATGCCACACCATGTGGTTTTTTTGAGAAAAATGAGAAAGACTTCTTCTAAGAGTTACAGAAAATAACTAAAGAATTTTATGTAGATGGGAGAGGGTCAAGTTCAGTCAGCATGCTTGCTTGCTTGTTCCTCCTGTCATACCTGCCCCATCTTCTCCACTTACAGGAGACAGCTATGTCTTCCTGGAGCAGAAGTCATCCTTCACTAAACAAAGCTGCTTTTACAAGTCACTTTTGTCCCTCCTTTTCTTTTATCAGCATAGAGAGGAAAGGAAGCATATCCCAGATAGTAAGATAAACAGAATCTTCAATCCCTCAGTTGCAAAGCTTGATTAATGGCAGGGCTTTGGGATGTTCCACACCTTAGATATATGCAGAGCACGCAAGCCTTTTTGTGCCTTCTCCAATGATAGGAAGAGGTCCTAGAAAACCACTTGAAGAAATGCATGAAGCCCTAATTATGCCAGTTGGCTTCACTGATTAATAACAAAAGATTTTCTTACTACTGGGCACTCAAATGAGTATCATAACATAGCCTTCATTATTAAACATTTGGTTACTTCCAGATTCCCTATTAATCAGTCAACTATTAACAATTCAGAAACACTTTTTTATTACTCTTGGGTTGATCAATGATGTTTGCAGATATAACAACCTGCAAATAAAAATGTAAGTTTAACATGAAAAGTTGTAACAATGAAGTCTAATGTGAAAAGTTATTGCAGTTAGTCATAGGACTATTCCAACAGGAAGAATAAGTGAGAGGAATGAACACTCCCAAAGGCAAACCATTTGCATAATTAAGACCCATTTCCCCAGACACAAAACTATGTTAAGTGCCTCACATGGGTCAGCACTATCATCAGCAAGGTACACATGCAACGTCACAACAAAGATTGTGAGGCTGAAGGAAGAGTAATGTTCTTATATGGCTACTAAATGGTAGAGGCAGGATTTGAAATTTTAAGTGACTTAGTTAGCTATCTAGTAAACTGAAGTGACCTGCTTATGTGGTGTATTAGTATGCTCAGGCTATGACAAGAAAATATCAAATATGTTTGGCTTAAACAACAGGAAGTATTTTACAGCTTTGGAGGCTGGAAGTCCAAGATCAAGGTGCCAACCACCTCAGCTCCTGAGGAACGCTCTTTCTGTTCTGCAGAAGGCTACCTTCTCACTGTCTCCTGTGTTTCTTCTTCTTTTAATAAGGTCACTAGCCCTATTAGATAAGAGCTCCTAATGACCTCATTCAGCTTTTATCACCTCCTCACAGGACCCTCTTCAAGTACAGTCACACTGGGCATTAGGGTTTCAACATACTGAGGTTGAAGGGAAATATTCAATTCAAATAGAACAACTTGCTAGAAAACAACAGGAGGAGGATTTGATTAGAGGTGTCAAATGCTCACAATCAGTCCACTTCTTAAGCTGTCTCTCTCAAAGTGGGAAGAATAGCAGTTCTAATTTCAAAAGCTAAATACCATCATTCGTGTGTTAAGTCACTGGTACTGGTTTGTCACATTTCCAGCCAGGCCAGCAAACACAAAGGAATCGCTCGTTCGTCAAACTGTGCTGGCATCACAGTCACTAATATTTCAGTTTATTCAGTTCACCACCTTTACTTGGCCTCCTGGCTCTTTATAATCAAACTGATTTGCCTGCTCAGCATTTCACACTGGAGAACAAAGGTTAGTAAAATCATGTAACTGAGAGACACAGTCACAATACTGCCATTTAGCTTTTGAAATTGAAGTATAAGTAAGCAGATGATTCATTACTGCCATTGGCTATATTAGTGTCAGAAAATAGGGATTTTTGTGGCGTGATTTGTGTAGCTTCTCTAGTTTGGGATAATTTTTCTTTCATGTTAGACTTACTGAAAAAGTTGGAAGTAAAAAAAAAAAACCTCTCCTTTAAATAGAAATTTGTCATGAACTGAGTCTGCACAAAAAGAAGTTAAAACTTATATTAGTAAGTCACCTTTAAAAGATTTAAAGTTATATGAAACTAACAAAGCCCCCCAAATGCATTCTAATTTAAAAAAGAAAAACTTCTATGTTTCTTTTTTGTATTTCTTTAAAGAGACTGGAAGAGATTACAGGGCTGTGAGCATTTATTCACTACTTTACAAGATTGTTCTAGGCATTAACCAACCGTATGAGTCACAGAAGTTTATGAAAAGTTGTTTTAAAATGTTTATTTTATTTCACAATACGAAAAACAAATAAGTTTCTTTGGCAGCTAAGTATTTACTGGGAAAGATTATATTCCCTGGCCTTTTTGCAACTATTGCCCTTGTTGAATTCATGGCAGTAATTATGCATATCGTTAGTGACAATAAGTATACATACATCACACACATATAATACTAGGTCTCACATATCTAATTCATGCTAATGTATAAAGATATTTATATACATACATGTGCACCCACACTCCAGAAACTGAGACCTAACTTGGAGCTCTGTTTTTAATTTCTCACCTTTTCAAAGATAGCTATTTTTGCCAAAAAATCATAAGATAAGTAGTTACGACAGGCACACAACCACACATACAAGAACGAATGAAAGACTCAATTCATAATGTAAATAACTTAGCAGGCAAGAAATAATGTGCCCCCTTCCCCTCCTGCTCCCAACAACTCTTCTGACAAGTTAGCATGAGCTCTACAGGGAGGAATTTACTTCGTGAGTCAGCTTATTGCAGAGCTTAAGCGCACATACAAGCACCTTTCAGCACCCAAGAGTAGATAAGGCTTCCACAGGAGAAGGAGCCCATCATATTAGCAGTTCACATTGAAAAGAATAGTCGGTCAGCAGGTGCCTCAGAACAGCATGGAAGGAGACTTCACTAGGAACACAGGAGAATGGAATCCACTTCCAATCTCGGTTTCAAAGACAAAAAATTTCTCATTGGCCAGTCAATGAAAAATGTTTAATGGGATTAAATCCCTAAAATGGAAACATCTCCAAGGAGAGTTGTCTCTAAGCAAAAGAATGTTCGTCCACCTTCTATTCTGCATGACAATGATCAGTATCTACAGATGCACATGGGTATCTTCTAGGCTGATGAAACACCACTGGATTTTAGAAATATTTCTGTTGGCTGAGACTAGTTATATATATTATAGGTATATATATTAGGCATATATAATTATATATATTATAATTTTCATTTCCTTAAAGGATGCCGGGGCAGAAGGGTCCAGAGTCATATAGCTAATAAATAGTTTGCTTGGGGAACCAGTCCCATTTTTTTCAAGTGAAAGAGATGTAATATAGGCAACAAGCCTAGAAAAATTCAAGATTTCTGAAGTTATAAGGAATTCTGTCACCCACTATATGTCAACAGCATCAACAGACAATAACATGTTCAGGGAGGTAACTGGAGGAACTAGGGAATAATACTGAATATACAATTGTGTGACTTGTTTTTGCCAAAACCAATACATACATACTTGGACTGACAAAAAAAAAAAAAAAAAAAAAAAAAAAAAAAAAAAAAAAAAAAAAAAAAAAAAAAAAAAAAAAAAAAAAAAAAAAAAAAAAAAAAAAAAGAAAGAAAGAAAAAGAAAGGAAAGGCTAACAGATGTCTGGTAATACAGGATAATGGTTCTCACTTACTGTAACTTTGAAATATGGGAAATCAAATAAATGCTTTGAGCCTCAGTGTGCCTCATCTATAAAACATCTATAAAACTAGGTATTCAAAGAATACCTAGTTTTCTTTGAATACCTAGTCCATAGGGTAGTGGTAAGGAATAAATTATATACCTATGTAAAGCACCTGAACACTCCTGGCTCATAAAATGCTCGATCAATGTTATTTTTATTATAGTCATCATATATAACTTATCATGACATTAATAGAATTATTTTTAATAAAGCAAGGCACAAACCATTATTCCATTTGGGTAGAAGGTCCTATGCAAATCAAGTATACATTTTCAAAATAAAAAGCAAAATCCTATATATTCAAATGTACCCCACTTAAATCGCATGTAAGGTAGCTGATAATTAACCATAAATCAGTTCTCTGGCCCAGAAGGAGACAAGACACAAGGAAGCCGAAGGAGGGCAAGATCCTCAGAGCCTGCACAGCACAGCACAAGAAGTGAGCACCATCTCTGCTAATTGCCTCTGCTCCCCAGGGAAAGCCAGTCACATTCCAACTAAGGATTCAGCTCCCAAACAGGAAAGGCTGAAAAAGGGTGGGGGCAGCTTCATTAAAACTCCCGGAAAATGAATTAATCCTCTTCTGCTTCCCTCCGCTCTTACTTCCGAGCAGGTATCCCCAACACAGCAGTATGTGGAGCTCTGCTATTAACAAGATGCAGCTCCCCTTCCATTGGACTCTGGGATTTTTCCATTTTCAAAGGTTTTGGTTTCCTTAAAAGCTAGCTTATAGTTAAAGGCTTCATTTGTTTACCAGCAGTGTACTAACATGGAAATAACCAGTTTTTAAAAATTGAGACTTTAGAGCCACATAGTTCAGTTTCACACCTGAAAATGTTTTCAAGGGCCAGGAAGGTAAATAATGAAAAAGTAGACCAGGTAGAAATTGGTTATTTTGTTGAATTTTTACCACTTTAAAATATAAATCCAACTGTGGCCCAATTTTTCCATTTTTTTCTCAAATAATACTGGAAATTTTGGTTTGGCAACTAGTTAAAAAGGTAATGAAGCCTCATGCCCAAATGCAGAGAAATATGTATAGATCTCCAACCTGCTTCTCTTGATTTTGCAGCAATCTTCACGAAACCACTTCAAAGAAAAGCAAGTCACACCGAAGGTTTAAAAATACTTTTAAACCATGACTGCCTTCTCCTCCAATGGCAATTCTGATTTAATTGGTTATGGGTAAGCTTTCAGGGAATTCTAATATGCAGATAGAATTGAAAGCCACTAATCTGGCTTAATCTACCAATTCTATAGATGAGGAAACTGTGGCCCAAAGCAACCTGCAGCCAGCATGTGAGAAAGAACACAGGTTCAAGTCTTCTTATCCCAAGATGCTGTTAGCAAAAGCAATAGAAAAGTAACTTTTTTTTTTTGCAATAAAGCAGAGTGTGGGCTTTAATATATGTAGTTTATAAAAAATTTCAAATGCTTGCCCAGTATAGGTGTTCATTTTCAATGCAGGAGACATTTTTGCCTAAATCCAGTGACTATCAGAAACATTTACGTTGGAGTATAAAATCTGTGAAAGCAAAAGACTTGTCATTTCTCCCTGACCAGGGAGGAGAGTTACTGTTTCAATAAATTAATATTTGGCCAACAAATGACTGATTTTCAAAGATTTACACCTATCTATAAATTGGTAATAAAGTGCTTGAGAGCTCAAAAATCAGTCTTGTACAGAGCAATGTCAGTGATCAGAACCAAAGGAAACAAATACAAAATCTTGGTTCGGTAAAGGGAAGACACTTAGATCGATGTTGACAGAGCAGCAAAGTCAGTGAAGAAACAGCAGACTGACTGCACAAGAACTCATCTCATGAAGTTTAAAGCTTCTTTGCTGCTGCAACAGCACAAAAAGGAACAGACAGCTCTATTTATGTCACTTTCATCACCCCCACTAACGTGGTGTGTTTACTTTTCCTGGAGCTGAACCCTTGCCAATACCAATAGCCATACCTTAACTACCGTCTGGTTTCCTGACTGCGTATGATGGAGAAATGCGGGATTCACTTGCCTGTCTGCACTTGAAGTGCCCCTCTTCACACATGATAGGGGATGACTGTGCCCCCAAAACAGGAAAGAGCATTATAAGTGAGACATTTACCATCACAAACAACTTGGTGATAAACACCAGGCTCCTGTTCTCCTATGAAGATGCTGGCAAGATCCTAATCATTGTGCAAGAGTAAGACAAGTTATTGCCCATTTGGTTTATTATTTAAAAACACACCTCCGCCCTACCTGTCAATCAAAGCAATCCAAGCGTCTCTCTCCTAGTGAGTGAGTTGTCCTTCTAAAATAATAAAGCTCATCATGTTACTTATCTACCTAGAAAATTCTAGTGTAGCTCCTGCTGGCATCAGAGAAGTCGCTGAGTCCTGACAATGGATGAACTCTGCCTGCTTTCCCAGCCTCATTTCCCTTCACCTTCCTCAAACATCCTCTGGCCCAGCTACTTCTAACCGCTTGCTTCCCTACCCCACTATCTTCTCTTATAATTCATACTTTTGGGCTATCCCTTTCTCTGCTTGATGGCCCCTTACAAAACCTCCCCAAACCAGCTAAACTGGTACATCTTCTAGGGGCGTCCCAGGACTCCTCCAGGATAAAGATTCTGCTGCCCCCACCTCTCCTGTTTGGCATTGGATTAGCTCTGAGTGTTGAACCCCCTCCAGGCCGTGTGCTCGCAAAGCCCATGTTTCTTTCTCATCTCCCGGTACCTGGCTCACGTAGGCACTCAGCATGGTACACAGGTTTACTGAGCTCAACTAACTGCAACTGCTGCCCCACCTGTGAGGGGGCCGACAAAGATGGGTTTCCTGGACCCCTTTAGCTCCTGTGGAAACCGTGGCTTCTCTCCACAGTGAGCCTGCTGGTATCTGGAGCTGTTTGCGTATCAGTCCTTTGGCTTCAGCTACTCCACTATGAGTCTCTTATGAAAGAAAAATACTGCATGATCCCACTTACATGTGGCATTGAAAACAGCCAAACTCACAGGGAGTAGATTGGTGGTTAACAGGGGTCAGTGGGTGGGGGGAGGGGGAGATATATTGGTAAAAGGCTACAAACTTCCAGTTAAAAGATGAATAAGTTCTAGGGAATCCAGGGAAACTTATACTTGAAATTAAACGTTCCCATGACATTAAAAAAAAAAAAAGGTAACTATGATGTGATGGGTATGTTAAGTAACCTTAATTTCACTATACATATAAGTGTGTGTGTATATATATATATCTATATATCTATACCTATATATATATATCTCAAATCATCATGGAATATACCTTGAACTTACACAATGTAATTTCTTACGTAATTATATTTCAAGCTGGAAAAATAAATTAATTTTGACAGTAAAAAAAAAAAAGTCTTCTGACTACTGGGCCAGCGATTCTGTGGGGTTTCTATTTGCAAAAGATAAGGACCTTAAAATATATGAAAACAAAGCACCAAAATTTGCTCCCTTTTCTAAAGCACACTAAGCCTCCTTACCCAGTACAGTGAATGACATACAGTAAGTTTGATTGAACTGAAGTATATTCTTCAAATAAGAAGACAGGTATGAGAGTCAAGGTCTCTTGGTATCTACAGAAGTCTCTCCTGCTATGATTTAAATCAGGAGAAATCAAGAATATTTTTTAGAAAATTCATCTCCAGAGACTGGAAGCGACAGTAAAGTACAATTATGTCAAGTTTATAAATTAAATTTTAAAAAACAACACAATGATTACTGGACCAAGTCTTTCCCCAAGCAGCACAAACTCAACCTGTTCTTTCAGCACACAGAGCTAGCTATGTTGTTATATATTCTAGTGGTATCACCACTAATACCTTCGAGCTTGATGGTAGCATCCTTCTGTCACAGAATCTGACTCATGATTGATTCACTTTTCTATTTGCTAGACTTTAAAAAATACCATAGTTCTCTCATATTGAGCATCTGCATTTCAAAGTTGTCCTTTGAAACTTCTATCATTGGACTAATCTTTCTTTAGTCTTGAAAGCTTCCCAGAAAACTTGCTCAAATACAGAAGAGATCCATCAATCACTGATTACTGAATTCCCCTGATGGGCCCACCATCTAGCACCCTGCTAAGTTACATAGAGAATATACAAAAAAGTTAGAAGAATTTTCCTTTCGAGAAATTAGTAAATCATCCTGAAGCTTCACACGTTAGATACTTATGTAGGATAAGTGAAATTGATCAGGCTTTTTATGCCACTGGCCTCTGGCTGTCATCTGACGCCTTGATCTTGTTAACGTAGAAGGTTGTGGGTTTGGGGCACGTGTGCCTGATTGTGGACACCGGGGCATGGGTGTGTGCGCGTGTGCAAGTGTGCACACCTGTGCCTAGGAGGGGGGATAAAAAGGTGGCATCACCCTGGGGAGGGGGGGCTTAAGTTGCTGACTCCCTGCTGGCTTGTTTCCCCTGCTACTATTAAAACCCATGAAGATGATGCCAAGGGCTCCAAAATCTCTTTCAAATCGCTAGAATCGTCAGCAAACCTACTCAGCGTGGGATGGTTGCTTTGGTTTTCTCACAACTTACTTTGGTTTTCTCACAAGAACTTAGAGCATTCACCATCAGCATGTTGCTGAAGTGAGGCTACCGGGGGTAGCAGACATGGATCCTGAACGCGGGCCATACACAGTAAGACAATGAACACGAGAGCTTAGATGAGAGGAAGGGTGAGTGCCGGTAAAGTGCCAGAGGAGAAAAGGGCTCTGGAGCTAAAAAGGCAGCAGGGAAAGGGGAAGGATGAGAGCAGTCACATGGCATTTCACATTGTGACATTTGAACTTAGCCTGAAGGACAAGTAGTATGAGAGAAATGCCATTGTGGAGGAAACAAACTAAGATGTTGGGAAGAGAAAAATGAGATATTTTGAGAGCAAAGGGGAAGTTCAATTTTTGAAGTTCAGAGAAAATACAGATAGAATACAGAAAGTACAGTTGGGCTGTGATTTCCAGGTTAAGGAATCTGAAAATCAGTCTATTGCCTAAAAAGATAATTTTTGAGGAAATTAAATTTTTGAGCCAGTGGTTAGAACCACAATTAAAGATTTGGCGATGGTGCCATTTAAAGGGGCTACGTAAGGGCATCTGTGGCTGTTGCTGCTCCTCCAACCCGGGTGTATGGGCGGAAATAGCGGTGAACCTTCTGATTAACTCTACAGCGGCTGTCAAATGGGATCTATTAACTGCTTCTGGCATCTTGCTTCATAAAGCTCTGGCAACAGCACGTCCTTACGAAGTCCCTTGCCACTGGCACTTACCAGTCCGCATGTTTTCGGCATGCACAGAAACATATATACAAGAAAAATGTCCATCCTCCTCAAAGAAGCCAAACTTGCAGAGTATCTGACATCTGTAAAGGACTCAACAAATGACAAACTGGACTGAATTCCATTTTTGCTGTTAAGTACAGAGAAGACAGTGTTAAAACCTCCCTCGGTGTGATGGCTAACTTCATATGTCAACTTCACTGGGCCACAGTTCCCTGATATGTGGTCAGGCATTTTCTATTTCTTTGAGGGAGTTTTGGATGAGATTAATATTTAAACCAGTAGACTCTGTAAAGCAGTTATCCTCCATAATGGGTGGGTTTAGCGCAATCAGTTGATGACCTGCTTAAAGCAAAAGACTGACCTCCCCCTATCAACAGGGAATTCTGCAACAGATGAACTATGGGCGTGAACTGCAGCACTGGCTCCTCTCTGGGTCCTCAGGCTGCTGGCCCACCCTGCAAACTTTGGACTTGCTAGGTTCCATATGATTGCGCTAATTCCTTAAAATCTCTTTCAATATATATTCACATCCTATTGGCTCTGTTTCTTCTAGAGCCCTGACTAATAAACTGGTAAGATTTGCCACTGTTTTTACAACATGCTCCATGTCTACCTGAAGTTTCTTATGATAGTCTTCTCTAGAAAATGCCCTTGACATTAAATTTATGGGATGACAGAGGAGAACTATGGGCTATAGGTGGGAATGTCTAGATGCACTGGGCTTCTTTAGCAATGGTCATGCCTATGAACACTACAGATTTCAAAAGCACTCCATTAACTATATAATGGCCATCTACTTAACATGGAAAGAAAGGAAGTTGTTTTCATGACTGAAAAACCTGGCAATGATGATCCTTGTCACCAATTCTAGGTAAAACATTAAAATGTGGTTTCAATGACTAGAATTTCAACACCATTCCAAGATAATGAAATCATGACATAGCAACCAAGTACAAGGATCCAGACCAACTGAAGGCCAGTCTGGTCCCTCACACACACTCATGTTTCACACTTAAAAGACGCTGTCCCACACCAAGTAAGTTAAATACATTGTCCCTTTAAAGAAATCACAGTGAACAATTATCACCATGCTTCTAAATCCTGGTTTCATCGAATTCCAAAGTTCCTGGATAATTCATCATGAATTGTACTGTCTTCCCCATAATAATCTCTACTTCTTTGCTTTGAAATTCTACTGTCAGAATGAGCAAGAGGGCAAGGTCTACCACTTCATTTGTGAAGAAGAAAATGTATGATTTGGAGTTTTTTTTTTTTTTTAAGGCACAATTCCTTGACTGTGTTCTCTCTTTGTATCTTTATCTAGATCTAATATTTTTGCCATATGTGGGCTTAACAGCCATCATATAATAGCCATCATATCAACATATTCCCTTTTTTTAAAAAAAATTAACTTCTCAGGAATTTAACTTCTCGGGGATGGAACACCCTGTTATGATGGCTGACTTCTCTTCTTCCCTCTCATTTAATCAATGACTGACACACCCTTGATACAGCTCTCCTCTTTGTCCCTCTCCTTTCCTAATCTTTTTCTTAAACAGTCTAGATTTCAGGCTTATCATTTCAGTGCTGCCTTGCTGCCGCCATATTTTCATTATACCTCTCTGACAAAACTTGGGCCCAGATAATCCTCTAATCTCAGGGCCTGGGAAGCTGTTGAAGACATCCAGAAAAGACCAATTGCTTTATAACACTTTTTGTGCTAGTACCATCACAAATTCATGATCATCTACTGGGCCTTCAAGTAATGACTAGCAACCGTGCTAAGCTTTACAAAGTTACCACCTTTCACATTCAAATTTTCTCCATTGTCAAATGTCAGAAATCACCTCCTTTTCCCCCTGCTTGCCATCCCCTTTCTTTCTCTCACTCAGCACCTGACTTAACTACTTTCCAAAGCAGATAGAAGACATCAAACAAACTCCTTAAACTTCTCTGTAGCCATTGTCTCTCTTCCTCCACGTCCCACCCAATTCCCATGCCACACATTCCGGCTTCTGCTTCCATAACTACCCAACACAGATCTTCTTCTAGTAGTTTTACCAATCAAATGGACACTTACCGGAATTTTACTTGACCTCTCATCAGCATCCTAAATTATTCTCTCTCCTTGGTCTATGAGATGATTCTCTAGCATCTACTTGGTAACACTTTTTACTCTTTATTTGTCAGCTTCTCCTCCACTTAGCTTAGAAATGTTGACATTTCCCATGGCTCAGACCTACCCTTTCTTCCTTCCATTGTCACGCCACCTGCAATCTTACCCTTGTGGCTTTGATACTATGTGGAAACCACTAACTTCCAAATTTACACCTCCAGGTAGCTCCTCTGAACCAAGACTCAAGGTTGCACTATGTTTCTTGTGGATGTCTTAAAAAGGCAATTCAAAATGTCCACAACTAATCTCACTCTGTACCTGGTCTGCCTCCAGTAGTCTCTGTTCACTTGAAGAAGCCCAATACCTGAGAGATATTCATGGCATCCCTCACCCAGCCCTACCTAGTTAGCACTAAGTCCAATCTGCCTTACTATGTAAATAAATGGTAAAGCTATTAGCCATAAATAAGGGTGAATCCATTAATTTCTTCCCATTTTTACAACCACCACTCTGGCCCAAGCTACCAGTATCTCTGGTCCACAACAGCTCACACTCCAACCCCTTAACACCTTTTTCCATACCTCCTTCACTTATCCCTTATAATAAAGCCAGAGACCTCCCTTTTTTCCCTAAGATTTATATATTTATGCACACAAGCTGGGGTATAGGCCAGAGGTGCGGCAGGGAAGGGAGGTGTCAGAAGATTGGCTAGAGACAGAGTAGGGAGCAGAACAGGCAGACTGACTTAAATACACTGCTGAGGGGAGCAGTGGGCGAGGCAGGAGAGGTCTCTTGTGCCAGGTGGGAAGCTCCCTGGTTGGGGATCAAACTTGTGCTGCAGTGGCTGCGGATAGCTTCATAGTGCTGGGACTCAACCCGCTGCACACCACCAGGCAGGCCCCCAGCGGACTTCTTTAAATGCAAACCTGATTATGTCACTCCCTTGCTTCAAACATTTTGGTGATTTTCCTATTACTCTTATGATTAATAAAAACTGTAACACATCCTTCAATACCACGTGAGATATAATTCCTGCTTACTTCTCTGGCCACTTCTTAGATCGTGCTCCTCCTCACTCTCTGAACTCTGGTCACACTCGGGATTTTCAGTTATTAGAAGTACCGTGTATTTTCTCGGCTCCCATTTTCTGCTTCTGCCCTCTCACACACCTTTAGATTTCAAATATCTTCTTTTGCAAGTCTTCCCTAATCACCAAGACCCAAGCTAGATGAGGTCACCTAATATTTTATGTCAGATTACTTAAAACAATTTTTATTAATACTTGGTTAATATCTTTCTCCATCCAGCACCATAAACTCCCATAGGGAAGAGGCTATTTTGGGGTTGCTTATCAGCTTTGCTCAACAAAGTGTAGATTGAATGAATGAGTAATTTTGTGAATCAATGATGGTGATGATGGATCTTCACATCAGGTTATCAATATTCCTCTATTTCCCTGCAGGTTACAAGTAAACTATCCAGGCCAGTTCGATATAAAAAGTAGTGTTGAGGACTCAGGGTACAAGCTGCATGGAGGAAAACAAATTGAGAGCAAAGTGCCAGGAAGCTCCGTCTGTGCTGCCGACATAGGCAAGGAAAACCAGCAACTCTACTTTATATTCATCTGAATACCAGCAAGAACTAGTCAGAGCCACTTCATGAATGAATTCCTTAGCTCACTTAAATCATCCTGTAAACATACATTACCTTCACATATATTTTTTTTAAAGGCAAGGCAAATCAACTAGGGTCTTCTGGAAGGATTTAGCATGCTCCTAGCTCAATACCCACACATGTACCAAAACCAACACTAACATATCTCTTCCAGCTTTTCAGAGTCCATCTTTATAGTGCTATATCTGAAAGTCTTACACAAATTCTTGGGCTTAAGCTCAAAAGATATTAATCAAAGTCCAAGTCATTTATTAAACTGCAAGTGGCCATAAAGCAGAGTTAATGTAATTTGTCAGGCAGAGCAAGACAAGAAATGGCTTGACATAGGAGCTTTTAGGACCCCTTTGAAAAGCTGGGTAAAATCACTAGGGAAGAGGTTAAAATTCAACTTTGCTTTATATCCCTTCTTAAATCAAGTAAAGTACAAGCCTGCTCTTGACAACTTAGATCATGAGTGATAACTCACCAAACAGAATACTTCCTGAGTTTTCCCACAAGGAGTTTTTAAAAGTTCAAAATGCTATCTTCAGCAATGTGATTATTATTAATATCCTTCCTTTTTAAATCATGGATTTTAAAGCAGTTGTCCTTTGCATGACAAAATCCCAGATCCCAGAGAAATCATCATAACAATTATGTTAGCTGTTTTAAATTTTTTTTAAAGATTTATTTATTTACGCATACAAGCTGGGTGTACAAGCCAGAGGCGTGCGGTGGTGAGAGGGTTCACCAGAGACAGAGTGGGGAGCGGAACAGGCAGATCCACGGAAATACACTGCGGAGGGGAGCAGCAGGGAGGCAGGAGAGGTCTGCCGTGCCATGTGGGAATCTCCCCAGCCAGGCGTCGAACTCGTGTTGCTGCTGCCAACAGCACTACAGCACAGTGCTTAACCCGCTGCGCCACCAGGGGGGGTCCCAGATATTTTAATATTAACTTAAATTCAGCTGCATGTTATTTTTTTCTGGAAGACTTCTTGCTATATTAAAGCTTCAATAGGTAGAACTTAGCAAAATTATGTAATGCCCTTTCAAAAAACAATCAAGGCAGTGTTAGGCTGCCTGAGTTATCTATTTCTGCACAACAAATTAACCCAAAAGGTAGTGGTTTAAAGCAGTAAACATTTACTACCCCACAGTTTAGGGGCAGAGACCCAAAGAGGTTTGGCTGTATGGTTCTGGCTCAAAGTCTTTCATGACAGCGCAAGCTCCTAGAGGGAGCGAAGGGGCAGCTGAAGCTGAAGGTGAAGGGCAGGTTACAGTCATTTCCAGGCTGAACTGGGGCTGAAAGCTCCACCTCTAAGCTCCGTCATGGAGGCTTCAGCCTCACACTGGCTGTTGACAGGGGTTTCTTCCCTGGACACTGGCTGTGGGATCCCCTCACTTCCTGTCCATGTGGACCACTCCACTGGGCAGCACAAAACATGGCAGCAGCTCACTCCCCCAGAATGAGTGATCCCAAAGACAGCATCCAAGACAGAAGCCACAGTGCTTCTGAAGATCCAGTCTCCAAATCTGCCCTCTTCACTTTCACATATTGATTAGAAAGGAGTCGCTAAGTTGAACCCACACTCAGGGAGAAGAAAATGGGACTCTCCCTTTTGAAGGAAGGAATATCAAAGACTTTGTGGACATGTTTTAAAACCACCACTTAAGCCGTGGTTAGAAGCATGGGAGACAGACGTATTAAGAAATAGTAAGATTTAAGTGTGAATCTTGACAGCGCTCCTCCCAACTGTGGGTATTAGTGCAAAGTATTTAGCCTCCATGTCATAGACTCACGGAACTGAGAAGAAGGTAGAGTGTAAGGGGTCTGTGTGGGAATACAGAATATGAATAAAGGATATGCTACAGTCCATGGTCATAGCAAGTACTTCCTTAATGTTGCCCACACAGCAAGAATTGACAAAGCCAAAAATTGAGTGCTCTCTATGTAGAGAATACATGGTCCTTTGCCCTATAGGAGTTTACAATCTAGTAGTTACGAAAATAAATCTGAACTCAGACACAGGAGAGCTAAAGTGATTTTTCCTCTAGAAATCATAGGGCTTACTAAAGAGAGTCAATCAGATAAGCAGGCTGTATAATAGAAGGAAATGCATAGTGGGTTAAGCAGTTTTGTTTGCCTTTTAAGGAGAGGCTGTTCCTACAATTTAAATGTTCCTGGAAGCACAGCATTTTTCAGGAGGGGAAGCAGGTGGTGTGGCCCTCTCCTCTGGACACCTCACGGTCCCTGGGGGGGCTGGATGGAGCACAGTTTGCAAATGGGGCCTGTAAAAGCATATACACAGGATCAAAGACTGTGGTTTAAAACCAGACCAACTTAATGTGGCCATATAAGTAAACAAAAGTTTCATACGTGTGATCGTATGGTGATGGTTTCTCCCTTAAAGATGTGCAATGGTCTAAATGTTGGAGTTTGAAGGGGATACCTTTCTACCAGTCCATGCTTACTCCTTTTTTTAAACACATGATTGTCCCTGTGTATCTTCTTAGAAGTGAATCTCATTCTAAACCAGTAATTTGTGCTTTACGTAATTTGTTGTTAGATATTAACAGTAGGCTTCCAACCACTTGCAATCAAACAAAAATAAACAAAGATCTTAAAGGCTGTTCTTTTCAGAATTTAGAATTAAGGAATCCAAGTATCTCAGCATTGGTTAACCCAGATATTTATGTTGTTTATCTTCTCAGAATCAAAGCTCGAATAATTTAAAAGAATTTCTCCTTCTGAATTTCATGCTCCAAATTTTAAGGCAACCAAGGGTAATTATCAATTGGGCCCCGGGAAGCATATGTATTAGTCAAAGATTTCACTCGATATTCTATACCCCTCATGTAACACTTCAAAAAAAACAAACAATACCCCAGGGCATCACTGGCGGTGCAAAGGGCGCGGCAGGCCTCCCTCGCCTCGCCTGCTGCTCCCCTCAGCAGTGTACTTCAGTGGATCTGCCTGTTCTGCGCCCCACTCTGTCTCTGGTGAATTCTCTCACCCCCCACACCTCTAGCCTACACCCCAGTTGTGGTATGCATAAATAAATCAATCTTTTAAAAAACCAAAATAGTAACTATGGAATGACTGAGAAATAAAAGTCAAATATCTAAACTCAAACACATTTTAAAGTAATAAAATATTTGATTTATTACACACCAGTGCCGTGCTTTTTAGAGATGCTTGCTCCTGTGCCTGTTAGTGAACTTGCACCAAACTTTATCACTGAAGTACAGGACTTTCTAAAGATCTTGGTAGTTGACTTATAGAAAAGGAAACAGATTTAACAACTTTGGGTAGAATTTGAAAGTAATCTGACCCCCTCTTCTCACCCTTAAGACTTGACACTGCCTAATTTCTACCTACCAGCACCTGAATTTCTTTGCCTAAACATTTTTTTCTAGCACCTGGAGACTGGTTGGCCCTGCCCAGCCTCAGTGCCTGGGAATTAATGACTGATGGAATTTGGTGGGTAAATATTTGAATTATTGTCATCTTAGGTGAAATGCTGCTGAGATATGTGTTTTGCCTGGGCTCCTAAAATCTCGCCAGAAAGATGATGAACTCTAGCTGCCAATGGCAGTAACTTGCTTCATAACGCACCTTATATCACACTACTTATTATATTCCCTTCCCTATTTCACTTTCCCAAATAACCCTTACCTTGTTGAAATACAACTTTTACCTGAATCCTTGTCTCATGATCTACTGCCCAGAGAAACTCAAATCAAGGCATTTCTCCTATCTCTATTTGCTGATCAAGTGAAGTGCCCACTGAATATATTCCTTCAAGGACATTTAAGGGGAGATATTATAGCTGTCTTGGATTATCTTTAGTCCCTGAAAAGAACTTTTCACTCCACACCATGAGGAAATCACCAAAATATAAGTACACTAGGAATTGACACATGAAAGGTACACATTTTGAGATGTGTGGAGGGAAATACATGTAAGCAAGAATACTAACAAAAACTTCCATAATTACTAAAATGCACTCATTCATTCAACCAAGTTATATAACTTTCTATAGGTTATAAAATGAATGAGAGAAGGCCTCTGCTATTAGGGAACTTACTTTTTTTTGGTGGACATAGACAAAAAATAGGAAAACAAAGTAATAAACATGATAATATTAGATAGTGGTAAGTGTTGTGAAAAAAATAAAGCAGGGTCATATGATAGTATGACCTAGTTGGGGGAAGGTTACTATAGACAGGGTCAGAGAAGTCTTTTCTAAAAAGGTGATATTTGAGCTGGGGCCTGAATGACAAGAGTCTTCCTGTGATGACAGAAATGCTGATACTTATATACATATATAGGTTTTCTATTATATATATGTATTATATACATGGTATATTAAATGTTATATTTCAACAAGATAAAACATACATATGTTGGATAATATATATTTCCCTACACCACATCACAATGTCAAGCCTGAAGAATACAATGTTCCCTCATAAAATATTATCTCTCTGTATGCATAAAATACAGACCTGTGGGTATTAAAATATAGGGAGATGATTTATTGGATATGCATCCTAAAGTATTTAAATTTACAAATGAAAAAGTTTTCTGGGGATTGTCTTAAAATACTCAGGGACAGAATGGAAAGATAAGGATGAAACATAATTACCAAGTATTGATTACCCTAGAAAGGGAGAAATGGATAGCTGAGGCTCAGAATACCATTTTCTTTATTTTGCTTAAAATATCCAACAATCAAAAGATTTTTAGTCTACACCCAGCTGGGGAGAATCCCACATGGCGCGGCAGACCTCTCCTGCCTCGCCCGCTGCTCCCCCCAGCAGTGTATTTCTGATCTGCCTGTTCTGCTTCCCTCTCTGTCTCTGGTGAGCCCTCTCGCCGCCCCACGCCTCTGGCCTGTACCCCAGCTTGTATGTATAAATAAATAAATCTTTAAAAAAAATTTTTAAATAAAGTATGTATCTAGCAGAGACGAATATTTCCCAAATTTATAGGAATCCCATTTCACCAAATTTACATTAGCAAAGTGGGTGTCAAGTAGGAAATGTGGCCAGGGGAACCATAAAGATAGAGGGAAAAACTTTTCACTTTGAAATTAGCAAAGGAAATTCTGGATGTCCTTTCAAAGGGATGCTAAGGCCTCCAGCATTTAATTTTTGAAAGGAACCTGAGCTTTTGTGTTTGATGATATTTTATAGTTCTGAGGAGTTAGAAGTAAACTTACAGAAATGAGCCATACATATTTCTTATTGTCTATACAAAAGCAAATCAGTTGGTCCCATAAAATGTAACTGATTATCATCCTCTGAACAGCTCTGATTTTGCAAGTTCATTTTAACATGCTTTCAGTGTATATATACAGTTCTTTGAGTTTTCCTATGCCATGGCTATAATATCTTTTCAAGTTCCTTCATTAATAAATATCTGTATTATTCTACATTTGTTCATTTTATATCTATAGAATTATGATTTTTCCCCTTTTTAGAGAATAATACTTTAACAAAAATTAGCAATGTAAATTGTTCTAGAAATGGGTTAGTGTTCACCTACGTGTTGCAGTCTGCACATTCCTTCAGAATCAAGGCCTTTTGCCTGTATCCTCTTGGGTTCTTTTACCTTCCAGCATGTCATTAGATTCTTTCTGAACCCAGAAGGGCCCTCTACCATACTTACACCACTCTAAGTGGCCAACTTCCAATTGTTCCTTTACTTGCCAAAAGTATCAACTTGCTATAGAAGGGTCTCATATCACTGGCAGGCAGAAATCTTTCAACATATATATCCAGGAATGGCTTTTAGTATTGATTTTTAAATCCAGATTTCATAAACCACCAATAATCATGTGGCTGTATCTTCCATTTCTGTTTTATGTTAGCAGTCTAGGCACAGTGATACAACAGTCACAAGAAACCAATCACTGACCGAAAGCACTCTTCTCAAGTGGGGGAAATTTCCATACTTCGACCAAAAGATACACTGCAGGGACGCCTTAAAGCCTAAACTTTGGTTGACCAGGGAAGGGAGGAACAGCAGTAGGTATCAAGTGCTCTTTTTTGAGTGAAGGTTATTTTTTTAATCATTTAATTGAGATAACACTGACTTACAACACAGTATGTGATTCAGAAATACAGTAGCCCACCTCTCAAGATGGATATCACCACATATACCACCATCAGACCACCCATAGTTCTCCTTCCATCATAGTCCATGGTGCCCCCCTTCTTTGCTCTCCGCCCTCCCCCTCCCCCACCAGTAGCCTCAATTTTACAGTTATATTTCTAGAGTTTGTTTTTGGTTTAGATTTTTCTGACTTTTTTTTTCTCTTTTTACACATGAGTGAAACCATCCAGGATTTGTCTTTCTCCTTTTGATTTATTTGACCTAATGCACAAAGGACCCAGGTGGAAGAAGAGAAACACAAAGAAAAAAGTGAAGAAACACTTTCAGAAACTGAATTTACGAAACTTTCATAAAAGAGAAGTATGCAGAAATACCCTGTAGTAGTAAACCACGTCCCCTAAAATGAGCTCTAGACTCAGGGTGGTAATCTCAACAGCGCTGGACTACATACAGCACCCATAATAGGACTTCCAATAAGGACTCCCAATGGAAAATGAATCCCTAGTCTGGTACCCCCTGCCCGCTCCCCTGATGCCAATGACCCCAGTGAGCTCCAGAGATGTGTCCTGGAACTCAGTTTCCAACTCCACTGCATAAAGTGTTTCCAACCCTTTCTACCTATCAGAAAAGATGTATTCAAAATACTTAAGGGCACCATATTCTAAAAGGAGCCACTCAGGAAACGCCCAAAAGGTTTTCCCGAAGTCCTTCAGTCCAAATAGACCTCTTTTCTTCCTCTCTAAAAAAAAAAAACCAAACAGTATTTACAATCCGTAATAGAATTTTTCACTAAGTTGTATAGTTGTCAACGATTCCCTAATCACACCATGGACATTATTAGTATTGACTTCTTAGTTTGAATGCTCAATCCCAAGGTTAAGGGTTATGTCTTACATTACTTTGATATTCCCAGAGTGTCTAACACATTCCTGGGAACACAGCAAGGGCTCAATAAATAGGTGCTCTGTCTTTGATTTTTCACAGCAATTCCCAAAATACCACTAGCTTGGTCAAACTTACATCCTGTAGGCTAATAAAAAAAAATCTTATTTATTCAGCGTATTTTTCCTAGTAGTTGTCAAAAACTTTTCAGATGACATAGTTCTCACATACTCTATATGAACTATAAGGAATAAATAAGTATGCTACACTTTATAGGATAAAAGCAAAATTAGTTAAAATTTCATGTTCTGTGATAAAGGGTATAACAGAGTTGCAAACTATGTAAAATCCTATCAAACCCTAAGAAAAATTAAAACTAATCTCTATTTTGCTCAAATATTAAATACTTCCAGACATTTCCAAGACCCTGAAAAGATCTACCTTGGAAAACTGGCCATGAAGTGTGGGTGCCATCATTAATCAAAGGAGAATAACACCCAATTTGCACTAAGAGCTTAGGTCCTAGTTATAACCTGATCCTGTCCACAACACTTTTCCTCCAAGTTTTCCTTATCAAAACCTCAATTTGTCTCTATATCTTACTACATACTAAGGTCACTGATAAAATATTTATTGAACATCTATCTTATGGCAAGGAAAGCATTGTTTTGTCAATGTCTCTAAGGAAAAGAAAATGTTACACTGACTGCTAGTATGAAAGAAATAATTCTTCTTCATTCTTGCTCCTTTTTCTTTAAACTTTCTGACTTGTTATGTGTAAAAATGGTATCTTTTCTTCATTAAGTATTTTCTGGCTCAGGAATTCTAGTATCTTCTACTTCGAGGGGAAGAAACTACTGTAGAGACTCCATCTTCAGGGCTCTTCTCATAATTTACCATTTACATGCGCTTTGTGAGACTATTCTTCACTTTGTTTTGTCAGATTGAGGTTTTCTGGGCTAACAGTAATATAGCTTGAAAGCTTGAAAGTGTCCAGTGAAGGTGTCCAGTGATAGGGTAACTTAGGGTCACACTCTCACCACACCCAACAAGGACAGAAGCCACTTTCTCAACCAACAGCAATCAAAATTTAAAGTATGACTGACAAATGAAGAAAAATAAATTTTTCATGATTTTACTCATAGGTGGTACATAAAGAAAATAAAACCAAGGAACTAAAAAAAAACTAAAAAAATAAAATCAAACATTTAGGCTATAAAGTCAATTATAGTGGGGAGAAGGCATAAATTGGGTAACAGGGATGAACTGTATGGTGAGGATGGAATTGGATTTCTAGTAGTGAACTTAATGTTGACTACAGATGTTGATTTATAATGATGCACGGCTGAAATTTACAGACTGCAATGCGATGCTATTTAAGTATTTTTTAATTTCCAAATACATATAATAAATCATAAGTCTGGCTGAGGTTTCTCACCTGCCACCATTGAACATGGTGAGCCATTTACTGCATTACCTAAGCACCTTTTATTTCAGTAAGTATGGGCAGAAAGATGTAAATGTTCTATAATGGTTATGCTCTATTTATTTTGATATGACAACGAACAAATAAAGCTGAGTGTGAGACTCATTAAAAATGATAAAGTAGGGCCTCCCTGATGGCGCAGCGGTTAAGCGCTGTGCTGTGGAGCTGCTGGCAGCGGCGACGCGAGTTCGACGCCCAGCCTGGGAGATTCCCACATGGCGCGGCAGAACTCTCCTGCCTCACCCGCTGCTCCCCTCAGCAGTGTATTTCCGTCGATCTGCCTGTTCTGCTCCCCACTCTGTCTCTGGTGAACCTTCTTGTTGCCCCACACCTCTGGCCTGTACCCCAGCTTGTATGCATAAATAAACAAATCTTTAAAAATAAAAAATGATAAAGTTTATTTTTTAAGCAAGAAAGAATAAGAGTTTCCTTTGGACCAATGACTTTCTCATATGTCTCATATGTGCCACAGGGATAAAAGGTGATGTCTCCTGTACATTTTTAAATTATAGACTACTTTAAATGTATGTCTAGCATATTGCACCATCCACCATAAAGGTGAAGAAAGCACATGTTTCAATTTGCAAAATCTTTTGGAGTTCAAGTACTAAATGGGGATAGACTGGGTGTTCTCTAGCACCTGTGCCAAATCTCTGGTAAGTGAACTTCTTCCCTAGCATACACCTTTCACTTAGAAGCCCAGCCAGTTGGAGATACTTGTTTATGTATGAATTCACAATCTAAGAAGTGTAACTCATTGGGATTACAGTGATGTTTTTCTAAAGAAAACTAAATGAAGTCCAGTCAATAACAAAACAAGCAAACCCAATCAAAACAATAAACACATCTGGAAGTTTTAAGGACTCTGTAGAAGAAATTACTGATTTTGGAATGAAGTTTTTGAAAGTAAGTTTAGATGTTAATGAAAAACACAAAACTCACGATTTCTGAACAATCACTGCCTTCTTATGAATCACTATTAAGTGAACTCGATGCCTGACCTAAGATTTCATTTGCTTAGATCAAAAGTCAGCGAGAAGTACTGAAGAAAGAAATCGAGCCTAAACACTATTCCTCCCTGTCATCCTTTTTTAAAGAGTCTGGTGCTCACAATGGATTTTTCTTTAGTTAAAGCAAAAATAACTACACCAAAAGAAAAATTCTTCAGAAAGACTCTCTGCATCAAACCATGAGGAGCTGTATAACTTTAAATGGGAACAAGGAATACAGCTGAGATTATATTCCGCCATTTTACTTAATTTGATGTCAAAGGTTTAAAGAGTTTAAAATGGGCAACCGATATCTTAACACTTACATTCAAATTGATGCACATTGTTGAGCAATACTTTATATCACTTACCTGGTTAGGAGAGACACCATTTTCCCGACACCCACTTAAGTGCAGCTGCCTTGGACTAGCTTCTGGGGAACAAGAAAGGGAGCAGAGGGACCAGGTTAAGTTCTGTAACAAGGAAGGCAGGTGGGCTAAGAGAGGTCTCTTGCTTCTCCAGCTTGGTTTTGCACCCAGGGACTTGGGTGAGGGCAATTAGAGAATTGGCAAGAAAGACATGTAGAGACACTTGAAAGAGATGTGGGTAAGAGACACCTGGGATGCTGTCCTTGGCAGAGACAACTGCGGTCATTATCTTGATACAAACTTGTATTTTGCTCCTCTTGTCCCAGATTTGCCTGGCCCCTTTCACCCCTTTCTCATGTCTCTCGGCCAGAAGGTGCCTTATACTTGGAGGGAGCTTTTGGACCTCAGTGGCCCAGCTTCTGGCCAACTCAGCTCTGGCCAACCTGTTTGGTTGGGCATTTACCACAATGGGATGGGTAATTTTGTGTGTTTTTTCTGGGACACTAACATCCTCTCTTTTCCCCCTTCTCTATGCACACAAATTCTATTACAGATCTATCACACTGAGTCTGCTTTGCCCTTGTGGGCACGGATGGTTTAGACCCTTTCAGAGAGTGCAAGTTTGGGGTACCCCTTGCTCACATACTAACAAGCTGTCCAAAGCATTCCACATTTATACAACTACATTATTCCCATGCCTGCTGTATTTACAGCAGTTAACAGAGTAGAAAAATAGTAACAGAAATATATAGTAAAATAGTAGAAAAATATAACAATAAATAGAATTTATTCCCTGTTCTTGAGAAACCCATAGTCTAGCAAGGAAGACAGATGTATAAAAAGTAGACCATGAAAGTGAAAATAAATGAAATAGGTATTCTTAGAGAATTTCAGGCAAATTCCAGAGAAACTGAAGGGAGAGAAATGCAATAATTAAGATGCTTTGAAATCCTGATAAGAATCCTAAGAAGTCATCACCTTTTTACTCACTTTTTTTGCTTCTGTTGCTACTTATTTTTAACATATAAGAACTATGAATTCCAGGAAGATTAAGTAGTTTGAAAAAAATTGCAAAGGCCATTATAGGCCAGTCTTAGAAGGGATACATTATTGGATACCTAGTGTACTATAGTTTCATATATACTATCCAAACTTAGGATAGCATCAAAATAGAACTTCCGCTGACTTGGAATTTGCATGTCCAAATATTTATCAGTGGGCCTACTGTAATTTTTTGAGGGTTTAGATGGAAGATAGGGAACAGTCAAATAAACTTTTGAACTTAAAAAAAATGCACTTTATCACTGATTATTTCCTTTCTTATAGGAAAGCGGAATAAAGCAAAGAAGTAAACTTAAGATGAAGACCATAATGAAAGGGAACGAATGAGGAATATCACTGCACATACACATATCTGGGGGGACAGCATAGTTAATTTCATACAATAGCATAAGGTCATTATTGACCATCTGTCTTATCTGAAGTTCTGTCCACAAAGTAGAGGCCTCTGCTAGGCTGAGATGCCAGTCTGTATCACAGGTTATTTTTATTTCTTCGTTAAAACACAAATGATCATGTATTTCATATCCATAGTTGCTGAAAAACCAACATTGTCATCATCATCAACCATGAACATTTCTTGCAGGAAAACAAGATTCTCAACTGTGGCAGATTCTCAGCTGGTGGCAGGAGAAACTCATAATTCAGTTGGGAAGGCCCCGGCAGATACAAATCATAAACCCTACAGAGGCCGTATGGAAATGACTTGACCCTTGGTGGCACGCATTATAATTTTCACAGAGGAGAAACGTGAGTCTCAGGAGGCTAATTTGAATGTTGGTAGCAAAGCTCAGATTCAAACTGAGGTCTAGCGGGTCCCAAAGTGCGTGCCTTTGAACCACATCTCCTCCCTTATACAAATCAGCTTTGCTTCTTCCTCCAAGAAGGCTAGGGCTTGTTCAGTGAGAAACATCAGATGCTGAGTATTGGGTACAGACACATAACAGGAGGCGGAATCCTCCATTTTTCACTGATGGTGTAATATACTTGCTTAGACACATGTGCACTTAAGACATCTCTGCAGCATTAGCAAACCATTTACCTCCAGAGAAAGGGTAGGTGGCTGATACATTCATGTCCTATCTGTATGTCTTCAATCCCAGTTACCTGAGGAAGCATTTCTATCTGATGTACTTTTACTTCATGTAGGCTAGATGGTAGACTCTTTGGTCTTAGCCAAGCCTTCAACAAAAGCAGATTGCTAACACTGCTCGTGGAAGCTGACACAGCAAGGTCAGGGCAAAGAGCCCCGCCTAACCCCAACTCATCTATAACATGGAGCTTCAATTTGCTTGTCTCTAGAACATTCTATGTCTGGTATATTGGGAGGCTGGCAATCCTTGATAGGAAGAAATTAATTAAATAGTTATCTTCACTGCAGGGAGAATTCTTTTCCCCTGCACAGTATTACACACTCCACAGGTTTATAGGGTGTTCAGGTAAGAAAAAAAATGTTTTGAAACAATTATAATGTTTTGACAATGGATGATTACTAACCTGAAAAGAATGAGTTGTTATCTTGTTTACAGGTTTGAAATTAGCAAATGGTGTAATGAGATGGTGGAAAAAGCTCAAGGATATTAAGCTGCCTTAACAGATGTAAAAAGTCCAGAACCAAGGATTTCACTTTTGTTTTAGACAACGCACATTAGGAGGGATGGCAAGAATGTGGAATCCAGGGCATATAATTCAGGATAGAGAAGGGTAGCACCCTTCAGTGGATGAGGAACAGCTCTAAGAACAGGCAAAAAAGACCAGGAAGGAGCATAATGTTTGTTTTCAAATATAGCACCTAAAAGGAAGAGAGATTATATTCACTGGGTGTGGCTCTAGCAACTGAAGAGTAGACCAATGACTGGAAGAAAATGTGGATTCAGTACAAAGCAGAACTTCCCAAAACTGAATCTCCTAGAATGGACTGGTCAACGATGCAGCCAGATTCCCATCTGATTATTCCCAAAATGAGGCGGGCTGGCCATTACAGGCAGGGATATTGAAGTGGAAGCTCATGCACCTAATAGAGAGTTAGCTCTAAAGTTGGTTATCATACCAATCAACCATTTTACTGTAGCCATTATTTACATAGTACTAATACAGTTTGAAAAAAAATCACTATCAAAGACAGTGTTTTTTTATTTGTACAATTTGCAAATTTCAGTCTTACCAAACTTCAATCTTATTGATTCAAGAATAAGAAAGTGATTCGATAGGTGATCTGAATACTCATATTATTTAAATTATTACCACGGAGATTATTTTTTGGAAGAGAAAAAAATTGATAGCTTACATGGACACAAGTCAGCATACTAAGAAATAGAAGTTACTTTCATTATTGACAGATACACATTTTTTAATTCGTTTTTTAAAAGCAAGGAAATCTCCAGAGTTGTGTGATTTACCAGTGGAATGACCAGAGCAGCTTAATCTTCAGACTAACAGTTTTAAAAAATACAACCCATGCCTTTCATTCTAAGATAAACAATTTGCTATGTCACATTCTCACTGTAGCGCTCAGATTTATCTTTACATTAACAATGCTTACCAACAGATAGCCAAAAAGACTAGCCAAGTTGGAACAACTTCAAGATTTGTTTCCATGCTGGGGTGCTTCATACACTTGGCAGAAGCAGGCTTCAACTAGGGTTCCATTTATTACATTATGCTATAAACATTATGTCCTGCGCTAACAAGACACTCAACTCCACAATCCCATAGGTTACCAAGCACCATAAACATCTGTTAACACAGGCGCCACTGAGAGCACAGAGAAGAGTCTAGTATCCATTTTTAAGTGGTTTATGATGTGAAGTCTGCTGTTTTAAAACTAATAATCAAAAACACAGCCCCAAACTCTGTCTAGAACAAATATTTGCGAGGCAAAGTTATGCTTGGTTTGAAAAAAGTGCACGCATGTCATCACTTTGTCATTGCATTTATAGACTTTCATTTCACACCTTGGCCTATTAAGTGTTGGCTTTCAATGGCATTCAGGAGACCAAAACTATAATTTCACTGTGATATATTTACTCCAAAAGAAAAGCTGAATGTTGACTCACCAACTTTCCTTAGACTAATTTGAAACAAAAAGTTTACAAGCACAGAAGAAGGAGCTGAGGGGTGTTTTTTTTAAAGCTACAAATAATGTTTTCCAAAGATCTCTAGGCTAAAACATAATTCCATGTCCAACTAAAATCCATCTGAAGAGACACCACAAATAACTGGTGATGCCTTGACATACACTATGGGAACACAGCTTTCCTTTTCTCAAAAGGAAATAGAACCCCCCAATCACAGAAATGATGGAACCAGCAACCTTGTCTGCTAAATCATTTTGTTTCTATCCAATATTTTAATTTTAGCAAATGTTCCTATACAGTTTCCTCTAAGGTCTATGCCTTAGCACCCCAGAACTTCCAGGGGGACCTAGTCTAGATGGAAACTAGTCTAGAGCACCAGTTGCTCACACATCTGAGTTGCCACATCTGTGAGGAAAGGTGAGTGCTTTCCTGCACAGGAAGCCAGGAAATCTAAAGGTAAATAAATACCCCCAGAGAACAGCTAGTCGCTGCACTGCAGATAGCAGCGCCTCTGGAAGCTCATATCCACAGGTCCAACTTGGGTCCGGGCCTGGGGGGGTTCTCTACCCACACATGTGCACCTCTCACATAACCCTAATCCTCCTGTGCAGGTCTCATGAGAGTTCCAGAAACTCAGCCCTCAGCCCCTCAAAGACATTTTAGTATTTTACAGCTGTTGGTACTTAAATCCGATGCAGGAATTCCTGAAACCCTCTGGCCTCCCGTTACCTTTCCCTGTCCCTTCCAAGGTCTCCAGGCGGCACAAACAGGCACCTCTCTGGCCTCCTCCCCCTCTGCACGCCCTACTGGCTCAGGAGCCGACACGCCTCCCAGGCGCACACAGGCGCGCACACCTAGCGCGCACGTACACCCATTCAGCCCAGATACCCCGTGCCAGGCCACGAACTCCCACCAACTCGCCCCCGCATCTCCCACCTAGGTTAAATATAAAGTACTTTCCCCAAAATAGACTCCCCCACGTACCCGCAAGTGGTGACCCCATCAGGCTCAATCTGTGTGTCGCCAGCGCCCTCCCCAGACACGCCGCTACCCCACTCACCCGCAGTCCTCATGCCCCGAGCAGTCCTGTCAAAACTTTGAGCCTGGTTGATTTCATAACCACGAGGGTGTCCAGAGCTGGGGGAACTTGGCTCTCCACGATTTCTGCCCACCCCGCTTCATAGAGACTGGTGACCGTGACTCTACTGACCCCAGAGCCTGGGTGCCAAGGCGCTGCTGCAGCCGGCACAAAAGCGCAAAGGGCGGTGCGCTTTGGGGAGGAGCGCGCGGTGTCCAAGCTCACAGCCCAGCGACCTCCCCTCTCGTCCGGTCGCGCCACCCGGGACCTCTCCCCGCTGAGCAGCCGCAGCCTCAGTAGTTCCTGCCCCAGTCTGGCTGATGATGTCAAAGAGAAACACTAGCAAAACTTTTATGACTTTTACAAAACTGTCTTCCAAGGAAGACCCTCCAGGCACGGCAACCGTCGGAGTAGGCGTCGGTGTAGGACGATTTGCGTGTGGCCCCCAACTCCTAGCTGCCCCCCATCAACTTACACACACACACACACACACACACACACACACACACACACGCCCACAACGTAGATCGGGTTACAACAATTCACCAGTAGAAAACAACTTCTTTGCGAGGAGGAGGGGAACAGAGTCAACCCCAAGTCACCAGAAAAAAAAATCATCCGTGTAAATTCATAAGGCATTTTCACAAACAACTGGCGTGGCAGGACCCACTCCCAGCTCCCCTGGCGGAACAGAGGGAAAAGAAACTCCCGACTCCCGGAGCCCCTCCAGTACCTCGGAGCCTCGCCTCCGCAGAGAGCGCGCGGGTTCGCGTCCGCGCTGGGCCGGAGGGCGTCGGGGCCTCCGGCCCGCGTGGCCCCAGCCCGGGGTCCCGGCCGCCGCCCGGGCTCAGCAGCAGCAGCAGCAGCCGCCGCCACTGCCGCTGCAGCAGCCGCCACTGCCGCCGCCGCTCCCTAGACCGCCTCCTCTTCCCATGGCTGCGCCCTGCTTGGCAGCTCGCGGGCTGTCAGGCTTGGGGAGGGGGGGAGGGGGCGGGGTGAAACGGGAAGGGAGGAGGGGAGGGGAGGGGTGGGAAACAGCGGCCGCTGTTCACCAGGGGTCACGCTGAGCCCGGCCCGCCGGGCCCGGGCCCCGGGCTGCCGAAGCCAGGGGAAGAGGGAGTTCAGAAAGGGCGGTTCGAGACCGGCTGCGGAGGCGCTCGGCGCCGTCCAGGCCAAGCATTCCGAGGAGCTGGGATGGAGCCTTCCCCGGAGAGGAGTTGGAGTTGGTGCGTGTCACTCTCATCTGGGCTGCGCGGCTCCTCCTAGAGGAAAATATTGGTAGCTGCAGGACACTTCCTTCCTCTCCGCCCACCCCTGTTCCCAAAAAGAAGGCAGGACCTAAAAGAGCCGAAGTGCAGCTAACAAATTGTAGGAGAGCTTACAGAAAAGTCAGCGATCTGCAGGAATGGATGAAAACCAGCAAGACAGCTTGTGGAGCGGGGCTAGTCCGCCGAACATTGCTTCTTTCTCCTGTAAGCATTTTCTGAACCTCTCACTGGGGCACTGAGAAACGACAGTTGAAAATGGGGAAGACCTGCTTTGAGAGGTCAGAAAATGGAGACATAGATGAAGTAATTTACCAGGGACTCATGGCGTGTGAGGAGAGCGCTATGTCCAGAACCCCGAGTACAGGACTCCCGGGAGCCAGACATAGGCCTGACCTGAGACTTGTAGGACCCAGGGCCCTCGTTCCAGCTTCCCTGTGAGGGACACAGCTCACCAGTCAAATAAGGCCTGCCCACCGCCTTCCCCTGCAGGGAAAATAAAGTGAGCGGAGTTGTCCAGGCTACAGAAAGTTAATCTTCTTATGCTTAGGTGTGTCGCTTTGTAAAACCTCAAATTTGCAGTCACCACATACTTTTCTAAGCAGAAAGTACAAAAGTCCAGCCTCAAGTTGCCTGAGACCTGAAGGGGCAGCCAGCCCTGCTGCCTTTTTGCTATTTAGTGTATCGCTGACCGCCAGCTAGAATATCGTTTGTCCAACAGCTTCTAACAGCTTGGGCTTATTCAGAGCCTTCCCCCCCCCCTCCCCCCGTTTCTTATAGCGCTTACAGACAGAAAGCCAAGTTTATACCTAGGAAAAATCTTTAAACAACTTAAAGAAAGCAAACTTCATAGCGTTCAAATAAAAAGTTCCCTGGAGAAGAGAGGGTAGTACACAGAGATCAAGACCTGGGTAAAAACACAGGAACAGACTTCGGGGCAGGAGATGTCACATTAAGACACCCCTGTTTTTAAAGAACTCAAAGAAAGGAGATATTCTGTTCCTTAGAGTTCTTTCTGAGACTCAAGTGTGGCTCAGCAACCCAACTACTCCGGGCAGAGAACCCAGGAGGGAAGAAGACAGAAGGAGCCTGGGAGGGGTCTGTATCATTAACTCCTCCTGGGGCAGGAGGCAGGATATGTTTTGACCTTGAACTCATCCTGTTCTACCCCACCTGAGAAGAATGAGACTTTGTTTCCCTAAGACCTGTCCCCAACCCCTTGATTTCTGGGGATTCATGCTTTGCTCCAGTGGTAAGAGAGGTCTGGAGCTTTTAAGAGGGGAGTTATACACAGAGAAAGATTAGGGCACATACAGGCAGAACCCCTGTGAGGTGGTCCGCATGTGCCAAGCTGGCTGAAAGGGGAGTCCAGACAGTCCTCAAGTGGCTCTACCACTGTCTGAGCTGACCTTTCAAGTTGGCTCTTCAGATGCTGGCATCACCAAACTCCTATATCCCCTCCGTAGCTTCTCAGCCTTTGCCCTCCCCGCGCCTCTCCTTGTGCCCAGAGAATCTTAAGCTAGTCTGGAGGTACCAGACAGACTTACAAAGTTTTTTCTAAGTTCTAGTATTAATGCTCTGAGATGATTTCAGGGTCATGCTTTTAAAAAGAAGGTGACCTTCTTTTTTTCCTCAGGGTTTAGCTGTAGCCTCCATCCCATGAGACAGGAAAGCTGGGCTGCTCTGGCTGTTGTTCTGTATTTTATGGAAATGTCACCATGCACAGAAATCACAGGAGAAGACAGAATGTTTGTGCATTCATTGTACGCCCCAAATGATATAAATGAACGGCAAATTAAGAATGAAATAAAAATATTATGAAGCCAGTTATGGATTTGCAACTTACATAAAGGGTGGTCTTTTTTAAAGAGAGAAAGTCAAGAAGTTTGATAATAACAATACCTCTGTTATATCTCTGTTAACTGAAAAAGCAAAATCTCTAGAATAGACAAACAATGTTAGATAATCAAAGTGGGGGTTCAAACCCAGGAAGCAGCCCAACAGACTTTACTCAGAGAAAGCTCTTCCGCTAAAATTAGCTTGAGTTTAGTTTACATAGCTAGGAAGAGTGAGTCACTGACATTAAGAATGTAATTATTTTTGATAGGAGGGGTTTCTGGTTCTAAATTGTCCTGATCTAGAGATATGCTTGTGCTAGAGGAAGGCAATGTAGGTTTTAATCTCTTCCTTTAGGAAGAATGCCTTGCAAAGACGGGCACCTTTGTTGTTAAATCTTTTTCATCTGAAAAGACTGGCTTACACCTTCACAGCAGCAGAAGATGGAGCCCATGTAGATAGCTTGTTCCAGTGCCCACCAGACCAGGGACAGGGTCTCGATAAAATGTTACATTATGTTTACAGACCTCCCTTTTGTTCAGAATTAATCTTCATTCTATGCTTGACCAATGCTGTATGTTTTGTCTCTCGAGTACCTCTTGCATCTTTCACCTTTACTCCAACTAAAGAGATCATTTTTACCTTCCCGATTATGATGAGCTGAACCTTTAACCCCTTGTTGCCCTCCTGGGGGCCACCGCGTCTCCATGGAAACATTTTTATAAGGTTGTTTTAATCTTCCAGTCAGTTACAGAGCTTTATCCATTGTACCTGTGTTAGAAAGTTCAGAGTCCAGTTTCTGTCAAGCAGAAAAATAAGAGGTATTTCTATAGAAATAAGGGAAGAATAAAAGTTAAAGATTGACGCAAACCCCAGTCCAGTCAGGAGTTCAAAGGACAGTCGGTTGAGAAGATTTCTAGATATCAGGGTCAGAGCAACTTCAGATGGGATGTGGACAGGCAGTGGTTTTCTTGTTTGCAGCTGGTGTCATTAGTATTTAGGAAAAGAGTAACTGTCATGTTTAGGTACAGTCACCTGGGTGATTTCTTTGAAGTTGACACATTCTCCAATTTCAGTCTCAGAAAAAGGCAGTTTAGTTTTGTTAACACTGTGACATCCATAGCAAGGGGAGGTTCCAGGTTCCTCTGGAACTACCCTAAGAATGGGTGGAGCTGAGCAGCAAGAAGCTAGGAATGGCTGGGAAAGGGCTTGGGAAGGAAGAACATAAAAAGAAAGGAAGAAGAAAGACTTGGAGGAAGACTAGAGTGGAGAGAAATGTGAAGAGGAAGCTGTGCTTTCTTCCCAGCCTTCGACTTGTACACCAGGGACTTGGGGGGCATGGAAGTGGGGGTGACAGGGAGTGAGAGACCAGAGGGGAGGCTGACATTGGCAGCCTTTATCTTGACTTGTAGTTTTGATTTTGGTCCTTTTCTTCCAGACTTGCCTGGCCCTTTCTACCCCTCTCCTATGGTTCCCTGTCAGAAGATGCCTTCGACTTATGGCAAGATTTTGGGTCTCAGCAGCCCTACTTTGGGTCAACCCTGTTTGGTTGGGCATCTACCCATGAGGGGATGGGTAACTTTGGGAGTTTTGTGGGGAAACTTAAGCTATAGTCTTTCTCTTCTTTGTATCACATACTAATTGGATTAACGTTCCTTTCCATTGAAGGTCTTAGGCACTGAGTATAATTTTTTTGTTTTTTTTTTAAGGATTTATTTATTTATGCATACAAGCTGGGGTATAGGCCAGAGGCGTGGAGTGGCGAGAGGGTCCACCAGAGACAGAGTGGGGAGCAGCACAGGTAGATCAATGGAAACACACTGCTGAGGGGAGCAGCAGGCGGGGCAGGAGAGGTCTGCCGCACCATGTGGGAATCTCCCTGGCCAGGCGTCGAACTCATGTCACCGCTGCTGACAGCTCCACCACGCAGCGCCCAACCGCTGCACCACCAGGGAGGCCCTGAGTATGTTTTGTCTTGGTGCAGCAGATGACGGAACCCATTTGGAGCAGGCAGGTTTAGGAGTCTGGGGGTGCCCCTCCTTCTGCCCACTAACATAACCATATACTTTCTTAAAATCTACTTTGCTGGAGGTTTTCATAAGGAATCTTAGATTGAACTTAACCATTTCTCAGGATTCAGCATCACACCAAGGTCTGATCATCAGTCTTTTCCTGCAATACCTGTGTCTTTGGGTAAGTTCCTAATTTCTCAAGGTCCCCCAAATGTCCTTGGGCTTCTAGGTCTGACAAGGGGGGTCCTTCCTTACCCTTTTCCTGATAGACCTGGAACCCTGAAAGCAAGGTCAGGCTGTCTCTTTTTTGAAGGTGTGAGGTCAATCTAGACTCCTGAAAGTAATTGTGGAACATTTCAACCAAAGTTCAATAATCTAAACACACTTTCCAATAGTCTATTAGAAGGGAGAAAAGTGAAAGTCTTATTGAATTTCCACAAATAAACATATTACCATGAGAAATAAGAACAGTTACTAAAAGCTCTCACATTTTGGAGTGAGAAATAGAAAGGTAACATGTTTTATTTAGTTCTGTTCACAGGAAGATTTATTTTACCATGTTGCAGATCATAGCTCAGCTCAAAAAGATTTAAAAATTTTTAAAGATATTTTTAAGATTATTTGCTCTATCTTCCTACCAAATATAAAAGCTTGTTTAAAAAAAATCTGAAAGCCACCTGACTTCCATCTAGATAACCTCATTGATGAGTAATCCACTGATTCCCTCTCACTGAGAAGCACGTTCCATTTTGTGATCGCACTCTTTGTTCAAAGTGCTTTAGCCAGGCTCTATTATTTACACTTGGCTCTACCTCTAGAGCTCATAGGGGGAAAATGGAAGTTTTAATTAATTTTTTCATTTAGATACACTTTGGCATGTCACACTGCAAGATATCTCGTCTCCAAGCCCCACAGATGCAGATCTTCCCACTATTTCTCATGTAATATGGTTTCTAGACGCATTTCCTTCCTGAGTTTCCACCTTAGTTTATGCCCCAGTTCATCAAAATCCTGCATAAACTGCTATTCCTGGTATCACATGCAGTCCCATTGCGGTCACCACAAGGTTGAGAAAGACCTTGAATGTCCTCTTGGGTGCTCATTAAGGACAAAGGCAGAAGCCCTGGGCTTGGTGGCTGCGGTGGGAACTTTGGTTCTAAAAGAATTTCCATCAGTCACTCAGCCTAGGAGGAAGTGAATTTAACAGTCTTGTCTTGACCAAGGAATTTCTATCCCATCCTTCTTTTCACACTCCATCTTTTCCTATATTTTGTCTTTCCATTTTTTGTCCTTTGCTGTCTTTGCTTCTGTCTTCTTTATTTTTAAAAGAGGTGGAAATAGAAAAGTATTAAATGTTATGAATGAAAAAAGAACCAGAGCAGGAAGGATGAATCTTCTCATAGCAACTTCCCTTTATAGAAATAAGGCACACAGCAGGTTTCCCATTACTACATAAACTATCGATCTGTTTTGCTAATTAGACTTCTCAAAGGACACTGTGGAAACCCAAGAGGAGGAGCACTGAAAGTTTCACAGATGAAAAGAACAGGCCTGCCAGCCCACTCAGTGAGGCCAGGAAAGGTCAGGGGAGGGGAGGCCTGCCAACAATTCCTGCTTGGAAAAGCCCTGAGGAAGGGTAAGGGCTGTATGGAAGAAGATATCCAAATGACCAATAAAAATGAAAAAGTGTTCAAATTCTTCAGACATCAGGAAAATGACAATTGAAATCAAAACAGTACTAGTGTACCAGAATGACTAAAACAAAAATGATGAAAGGTCTCAAGTGTTGGTGAGAATATGAACAATCAGGACTCTCATAAACTGCTGGATATAACAGGCTCTGGCTCCTTATTTGGAGGAGCATGCCTTCATAATGGCCTGGGGTGACAGGTTTGAATTTCGATTTTGCAGACTTCTCAGCATTCCTTACCAGAAAGCGTTGATGCAGAAAGATCGCTTGATCCTTAGTCTCCAACCATCCCCACTTCTCTTCCTACTCCAGGCTCCCACACACATGGAGCGGGGAGGCATGTGGAATCCCAGCTCATAAGTACAATGCCCCCCTCTCTAACATCAGGACTCCAGGACTTTTAGACTGGGAACTTCAAAGTTTGAGATATCCAGAGGATGGCCTAAAGAGGAAGCATAGCCCACATGGGCACATTTCTTTCATCCAAAAATTTCTTGTCTCGTGAATTGGAGTTTTGCAGGAAGAGAGCCAGTTTAGGGGCCTCTCTTTCATGTGTCTGCTATATGATCTCATTTAGACCCATTTGCATTTCTTTAGTGAAGGCAAGGTGGGAAGGGCGGTATTGGTCTAAGGGCACCTTGGAAAGAAGATTCTTGCTGGGTTCTGTATTGAGAAGCCCTGTGTACATTAAGTACTTAGCAAATGTTTGTTAAAAGAGTTGAATTTCACTTTTTAAGGCAATATGATAATCAAAATTGAAAAAAGCTAAAAGAAAGCAATATATTATGAAATACATTTGAAATTTATATATAATTAATATATTATACTATAAATATAATATTATAAATTGATAGCAATTTCTGGGTATTTGGAGAGATTATAATTTTGGGTTATTACAAACGTTCTACCATGGACATTCTGGTACATGTTTCTTGGTGCTCATTCACACACATATATATTGGGTGTATACAGCCAACAGTTTTCAAAAGTGGTATATGAATTTGCGCTTCTGCCAGCTGTTTATGAGAGTCCTGACTGTTCACATTCTCACCAACACTTGAGACCTTTTTCATTTTTGTTTTAGTCATTCTGGTAGAATAGGACCACATTTTGATTTCAATGGTCACTTTCCTGATGTTTGAACACTTTTTTGAATTTGAACACTTTTTTGGTTTATTGGTCATTTGGATATCTTCTTTCGGAAATGTCTATGTCAGTTCAACTCTTGCTATTATTTATCTATCCGTAAATAAATAAACATGTGAATATTTATTTTAAAAATTAGTTGGAACATTTCATTGAATTATTAACTGGTTTCCTTTAGGGAGTGAAATAGTTTGGGAATTGGCAGGGACTCAGGGTAGGAAGAAGAGCAAGGACTTTTATTTTTATACTTGTTTTCTTTAAATCAAGGAACATAAAAGAAGAAATCTGCAAAACAAATACCTTATATATATATCAGAAGTTGGATATTCCTATGATCCTAAAATTTTGTGCTTTATGAAGTCTTCGAATGGCAAATTCCTCTAGTAGATTTAATATGTAACTTACTTTACAATAATTTAATTCACATTATTAAATTACAATAATGCAACATTCTAGAAACACATCCAACATATAATGAGGTAAGGTACCACCTCAGTTCATTTATTATTAATTTTTATTTAATAAAAAGCAAGGATAAACCAGTGGTTGATGGGGGCCTCCCTGGTGGTGCAGCGGTTAAGCGCTGCGCTGTGGAGCTGTCAGCAGAGCGCGATGCGGGTTCGATGCCCAGCCCAGGAGGAACCCACATGGTGCGGCAGACCTCTCCTGCCTCGCACAATGCTCCCGTCAGCAGTGTATTTCTGATCTGCCTGTTCTGCTCCCCACTCTGTCTCTGGTGAAGCCTCTCACCTCTGGCCTGTACCCCAGCTGCATGTATAAATAAATCTTTAAAAAAAAAAAACAAAACAGTGGTTGATGTGTAATGATATTTTTATTCTTATGGACTTCTACAATTTTCTAAACCTACATACAATGTTAACAGTTTCAATCTGTTCATTTGCCATATTATGTATCTTATTATTTCAATTGTCTTATTTATCTACGTATTTAGTATTTTTATAGCCTTCTTCTAAGAGAGGATTTGACATGGCTTTGGAGAAATACCTAAGCCAAAGAGGTGAATAAATAATACAAACGAGTAAATAGGAATGAAAGGAAAAATAGGATACAAAAATAAGATAACGTGTAGATAGGTAGCTCTTGAAAGCATACCCTGTTCATTTGCTAGAAGAGGGCCATAGTGTTGTCTTTGAGCTTTTTGGTGACCATAAAAAATAAGACATAATCCTCTGCAAGATGTGCATTACCCATGAGGTAAAAGTCACATAGTTTTTTGGAAGTACTTCTTCAGAAACCAGTCTATAAGAAAGTATCCCTGGGCCTCCCTGGTGACGCAGCCGTTAAGCACTGCGCTGTGGAGCTATCGGCAGTGGTGACGTGAGTTCGATGCCTGGCCGGGGAGATTCCCACATGGCACGGCAGACCTCTCCTGTCTCGCCCGCTGCTCCCCTCAGCAGTGTATTTTGGTCGATCTGCCTGTTCTCTCCCCACTCTGTCTCTGGTGAACCCTCTCACCGCCCCACGTCTCTGGCCTGTATCCCAGCTTGTATGCATAAATAAATAAATCTTAAAAAAAGAAAGAAAGAAAGAAATCATCCCTGGAGGTCATCGGCAGGAACCTGACATGGTGATATGGACAACGCAGTGTTGATAACATGGAAGATGAGACTGAGGGAACTTCTCTTCTGAAAGTTCATGTGAAGGTACCCAAATGGGAAAATACAAAGCAGTAATCTTGCATTTACTGTTAACTTCTTTTTAACTCAAACCCACTTGGTGACATTTATTTTTAAGAAGCATGAAGGTTTTACTTCATTGTGACCACAGCAAATTTTGGTTGAAAGGTTATTTTAATTTAGGTTTGAGAATGTCAGTATTTAATTGCACTCATAGTTCACGAAACTCGTAAAGAGTCTGTAGAACTATGTGTTCCAGTGTTTGCCAAGCCCACCCAGATAAACAAAAACACAAATGAGGGAAATATATGAGATTTATTTACTATTTGAAACTTTCCTGAGATTACTTGAAGTGAAAGATTGACCTAAGCACTACATTATCTGGGAACGAGTTGACTTTCATTTACATGTATGACTCACAAAAGAGCTAATAAACAAGTTTAACCACATTTGCATGCCTTATGCATAATGGATGTTGATTCCAAATTGAAAACTATCAAAACACAACTTAAAGCTGTTTTTACCCATTTAGATCACTTGCTAAAAATAAGTTTGCCGAAATAAACAGCATTAGTAACTTTAAATTATTGAGAGTGGCCATAATTGAACTGGTAGAATCAGCAGCACAATTTTGTGGCATGAATCAAGGTCATCTGGGTTTCCTTAATAAAATTCAACTCTATCACCTCTTGCTGCTCTACCTCAAAACTATCTTTCTGAGCATGAAATTCAGTTTTAAAATTTCCTTCTTTGGTCAAGGCTTGGTTTGTAGAATAGTCTTGTCAAAATTCAATTACTTACCTGAAATGAACAATGGACTATAGTTTATTTCTTTTCAGACCCAACGCTTAAAGTTTCCTCCAAAATCAGGGACATAAAGCCCACTGCTTCTCTACAGTACTTTGTGTAGAACCATGGAAGCAGCTCAGAAACAGTAGAACTCTGTAAATTCTCATATAAGAAATCATGGTTCCCACATAGGATCATTGTTAAAGAAGGAAGACTCCTTTTTAAATTCTGTAAAAGGCCATCAAACTCCAAATGATCCTTCAAATGAAACACACTTAGAAGCCCCCACTGTCCTTCTTCCTTAGATCGTCGCCCTGTGGTGGAGCCCTGACTGCCTCCCAACATCACCCATTTTCAGCAGGAAGCTGTCATTAATCAGACTGATGCCCACTGTCCTAATAGCAGTTAAGGGCTTCATTCACAGAAGCGGGGAATGAGTAATAGGGCAAGTTAGGGTAATCAGGTAGCTTCAGGGATAGTGCAGGCAGGGGCCTTGGGAGAGTTAAAGAAGCTTCTGAAATAAAGGCAACAAGAGGAATAAGGGAAGATCCAGAAATATGGCCAGCAAATTCCAAAGGCAGCTAGTCAAGCAACCCAGGACTATTGGTAAAAGGACATTCCTGATCAAGGAGGATAAAGAAAAAGTATGCTAAAGATAAGGGCTGGGAAACAGCTATTTAATTGTGGGCACAGAGACATTAAGGCACAGTGAGACAGACCACCAAGAACTAACCATCATGAAAAGATTGATGGAGCTTTAGAATAATTAGGGAAAGGTCTATATTCCCTGAGGCGCGACTCCACTTCTTCCCTTGCCCCTCCCTGGCCTGATTCCACCAGTCTGGGAGTCCCACTTTATTTCTGTTCCTTTTCTCTTTAATAAACTTTTTCTTTCTCTGAACAAAATTAATCAATTAATTAATTAATTCTGTGAAAGAGAAGGTCATCAAGTAAATGAAATCATATACAAAATCAAGATTCATGAAATGAGAATTTTGTGCAGTTGAGACTGATAATTTTGGAAATATAACTCATCAACTAGTTGAGGAAAAATCCATTCCAGCCTAGAAGTGCATGAAAATCCTTAAAAAGGATGAAAGAGGGCCTCCCTGGTGGCACAAGGGGTCAAGTCTCAGCCTATGAAGCTATCCACAGTCACTGCAGCACGAGTTTGATCCCTAGGCGGGGAGATACCTACATGGCGCAGCAGAACTCTCTTGCCTCGTTCACTGCTCCCTTAGCAGTGTATTTCAATAGATCTGCCTGTTCTTCTCCCCACTCTGTCTCTGTGAATCCTCTCACCACCCTACACCTCCGGCCCGTACCCCAACTCTTGTATGCATAAATAAATAAATCTTGAAAAAAATTTTAAAAAGGATGAAAGACAGTTGGGTCATAAAACCACTAAAAGGCAATCTAAAGAATGTCACAACAGAAGCAGTCGTTTAAGTTATAATAGGCCAAGGGTTTAGCCAATTCCTATGTACATAAACTGGAATTAACATGTGAGTCTCAGTTACTGTCTATATTTCTATATAATACCATATGTGGCAAACTGCACATAATTCAAGTCTTAACTAATCCTGTTCTTCTAAGAAGTCTAGTTAGAGAGAGTTTGTGGGTATTATTTTAGGAAGGCATTTTGGCAACCATGAAGATAGTAGTTCAGATCTCCCTTCCAGAAAACACTTGTGCAAGTACTGGAATTGTCAGTCTTCAGTGGCTATACCTTTGGATCTGCCATCACAGTCATTTCTTATAAATTACCAGTTCATTAACTGGTTTCTACAGTTCACTTCCGCTTAACACAAAACTCTTTTCTAAAGGGAATTTTTTCAAAAATACAGAGCAAACATTACTGAAATTTATAGGGAACCACAAATACCCCAAACAGTCAAAGCAACTGACAAAAAAGAAGAAAGGAATATCACAATCCCAGATTTCAAACTATACTACAAAGCTATAGTAATCAACACAGCATGGCTTTGGAATAAAAATATACACAGAGATCACTGGAATAGAATTGAGAGCTTAGAAATAATCTCACACTTATATGTACAGTTAATTTATGACAAAGGAGTCAAGAGTATATAATGGAGAAAGAAAAGGGGAAAATGGATAGTACTAGCAAAAGAGTGAAACTAGACCACTATCTCACATCATATACAAAAATTAATGCAAAGTAGATCAAAGATTTAGATTGAGACCTGAAAATATTAAATACATAGAAGAAAACACAGGTAAAACACTCTTAAAAATTGACCTCAGGGATGTCTTTTGGTATTTGGCTTTAACAGCAAGAAAAATAAAAGCAGACATAACAAATGGACTTACATCAAACAACAAAGATTCTGCATAGCAAAAGAAACTATCATTAAAATGAAAAGACACCCTGCTGAAAGGGAGAAAATATATGCACACCATACAAGTGACAAGGGGCTGATATCCAAGATCTACAAAGAACTCGGACAACTCAACAAAAAGAAAGCAAATAACCTAACTCCCCGACCCTGCACACACACACACAAAATGGGCAGAGGAGTTAAACAGATGCTTTTCCAAAGAAAATACACAAATGGCCAACAGGCATGTGAAAAAATGTTCATCATCACTTATTATCAGGGAAATGCAAATCAAAATCACCGTAAGATACTACCTCACACCTGTGAGAATGGCCTGTATCAAAAAGACTGGAAACATCAAGTGTTAATGAGAATGTGGAGAAAATGGAACCCTCAGACACTGTTGGTGGGACTGTAGAGTGGTCCAGCCTCTATGAAGAACAACATGGAGGTTTCTCAAAATATTAAAAATAGATCTACCATAACACTTTGTGGTCTGCTCACATAGTAGTATGTGTTTTTGTCACCAGAATCAGGTGGCTGCTCACGTATTAATACGTGTTCATCTAGTCTCCGGTTTTTCACGCCACGGTGGATTTATTTGGAATTATTAGTAGCTATTTCTTGATCGTACTCAGTCTAGAAGCTTTACACATTGTTTTGGTGAAATTGTAAGGTGTTTTCTGAGAGATATTACAGTTTTTTTAATAGGCAGTAGTTCAGGAGTTGTGTGTGTTCTATTAAATGCTTATACCATTCATGTGGTGGCACAGAAAATGGCCAGCCCCAAGGGCTGGTAAATTTAAAGGGCACCAGCACACAAATTGATAAGATCCAGCAATTCCACTTCTAGGTATCTCCCCAAATATTACAAAAAAGCCATGCTATGGAAACAATCTGAGTGTCTGATGACAGATGAATGGATAAAGAAGACGAAACAATCATAACAGTGGACTACTACTCAGCTATTAAAAAAAAGATGAACTTGCAATTTTCAAACATGGATAGAATTGGAGGGGATTGTGCTCAGCAAAATTTTAGAAGGAAAAAGACAAATGCCTGACGCTTTCATTCATAGGTAGAATTTAAAGAAACAAAGAAAAGGAAGCAACAAAAACTCTGTCTGCAGAATTGAGGCTACAAGAAGGAGAGGTTGGGAGTGGGAACAAAGTAGGGAAGGGGCAAAAGGGACTATGGGGGAAGGTAAAGCTAAAGCTGCTCTGATGGAGAACATAGTATGATAACATCCATCTATAAAGGTATGAACCTATATCCCTGAGATATACAGTGTTGTAAACCAATGTTACCACACACAAAAAACAATTTAATTAAAAAACAAAGTAAAACCGAAGCTATAATTGAAAATGTTAAAATCTGATTTTAATATCACCAGCATCAGATTCAGTTAATGAACAGATAAATCAAGTGGGCCAGTTTATAGTTTGTGTGTATCTATAATATGTCCATTTGCCCTGCCGATGAATTCATGAGATCATCCTCCTTTCAATGTATATAGACCTCTTGCAAAGTGCCTGGGTTCTACAAAGGCGTTTTGGATGCATAAGTGCCCCTGTTCAATATGATGCTTTATGCAATTAATGAAATTCACAAATATAATTTAAACAGTCTCAAGAACTTTTTTGATAAAACTGCATTCAAATTTAATTTGTAAGCTATGTAGAGCAAACTATTTTTACTATGTGTTATAATGCCATTGGGAATTTTAGCATAGTGGATTTATATATTTCTTATTTGATCGTGTATTTCCTATATGCAATGACCTGTTACATGGATTGTCTTGAATAATTTCCACTACAACCCTATGTGACATACTTTTTTAATCTTTAAAATGCAGAAGCTGCATTTTTGTGAGGTTGAATAACTTACTTAATGTTACATAATTAGCTTCAGCTTAACAGTGACTTTACGTGGGTTTTTGTGAACCCAGCTTTGTACTTTCACATACAAACAGTACATCTTTTCCAAATGCCCTACACAATGGAAGACCAGGGCCATTCTCTACAATAATGAGCTATCAGGCAAGCCTCTTAACTTCTGCAGGAGAATTTATGAAACAAGTAGGTTGAGTTGGCCTAGAGCCCTAGACCCTCTGTAGGATTCCTTCCTACTCTAACATAACTTTACTCTATAGTTAACCTGAATAAATTCCTACCAAAACATTATCTGAAGAAAAAAAATATGCAGTGTAGGGTGCAGGCCTCTACACATGCTAATTGGGTGTGCCAAGCCTTCTTAAATGTTCTTAAGTTCTGTTCCTCCCTCGGCCTTAAAATAGAGCACATAGGGCAAGAAAAGAGAAAAGAAAAATGTTTATACCTATGATGAGTGGATGTCCTGTGCTCCTGTTGGGTAGGATATTTAAGTTTAATACCATGAATAATTTCTCAAACCAATACATCTTAATTTAAAATGAACGAGTAACTATAAACTACATAAATGCAGCTGAATTCACCCAAAGTTTTAAAAATGCCACAGAGTTTTACAGATTTTCAATTAGTTTTTAAAATTGAAATGTTTTAATTTAAGTGCTAGTATTTGGGTGACAGGTCTCTGCTAGATACTTTTCCTGACTTGTACACATCCTGAAGCTTATAGTACGACAATGCTAGCAAGTTATAACACATACGATAAAGGCTATTTGGGTCTAAAAATGTTCAAAACTGTTCAAAATTCAGTGACTAGTGCAAATGAAAGCTATTATTGTGCATAAACATAAAAGGTATGCTATTATGTTTATAAGTAGTCCTCTTTGAAGGGCCAGCAGCTCAAATATAATCTCCATATAAAATATAGCCGATTTCATGTTTGCATTAGGAAAATGATGCTATGGCAAATATTATCGTATAGGTCAGATGGCACTGCGTCATAATCATATCATTTCCTTCTCTGAGATCTCTCCCATTGTATCCCCATAGCTGCATATGACTGGATTTTCTGGCACTTCTGGTTAGAATAGATTGCTGTGAGTAACCTGTTCATCCTTCACATGTTCCTATAAGATAATCAATAGGACCTTTGAAAAGTGAAATCAATACTTAACTAGTCAAAGAACTGGGAGCCCTAACAAAAATGCAGGGCTCAGGATTTTGTTTATTAAATGCCTCCTCTGTTTTCTCAACTGTTACTCATATTTTGTCATCCACTTCAAGCCAAAACTTTCACCCAATGGACCTGCCATTGCATTTTTATTATTTAAAGTCAAATCTAGCATTTTATTGAAAGCATATTAAATGATCAAAAATGAAATAACTCTGTAAAGCTCACACTTTCCTTTTTTTTTTTTTCCACATTGGCAGCTGGAAGCAAGCTACTTTCACTTTCTTCAGGAACAGAGAAAAAAGGATGCCCTTCTTTTTATGGATGCATGAGACAGATCTGAAAATTTTCTTTTCCCCCTTCAGGGAGATAATACAGATTTAAATTTGGTAAATGTGCATGTAAAACAAACCTGAGCTATGACAATTTGTGTGCTCTCCTTTTGCTTCTCTGTCACCAAAATGAAGCAGAGAAACCTAGATTTTTCTTTAGAGTTGAAACAAAGAATTAACAAAAGGAAAGAGAAGAAACAAGACAAAGAAGAATTTCTTTCCCATCTAGCTGGAAACACAGATATTCATCCCTCCCCTGAAGGGGGCACACAGCTGATATGACTCCTGCTAAGCAGGAACTAATGGCAAAACTTCAAGAGTTTAAAAGAAATGGCTTATAGTTTACAAACCAGAGTGAAGAGTTGTGATGAAAGACAAACATAGAAAACATACCATAACTCCATGTCCTGATGTTAAGTCACAGGAGATAATCGTCAGGATTTGGGTTTTGTGAGAACAATGAGTTCAGGCATGCTCATATTTTTCTGGGTGAATAATGCTTAAGTTCCTAGCTGTTTGATTTTCTGACTAATGCTATTATCCACCCAGTCTCAGCCTGTTTAGAATGACTGACCAATTATATACAAGAATATGTCATTTCAGATAATTATTTCAGCTCCCTTCAAACCGCCAATACTTCTTCTCCATCCTCACTTTTAACAGGTGACACCTTGCCTCTTGGTCCACTAAAAAAATGGAAGTATCCTGCAGGGCGGAAGAGACATCCAGCCAGGGAGGGGGAGGATAAGGGCTCAAAAAGGGGTAGAAAAGAGCACAAGGGACTATGGTGATGGTTCACGGGTGAATTGGTGGTGGGTAACCTATGGGGAATATACAATAATGTAAAAAATATGAATAATAAAAAAAAGAAAGAAAAAAAATGGAAGTACTTAGAGAGATTCCATAGACACACCCTCCACCACCACCACTACTACAGCTACTCCCCTATCAGCTTCTGTCTATATATACCCACACAATACACCTGTTTTTACTAAAACCATACTCCCTTTTGGTGGACCATATTCATTGCTGTTTCAATTAGGACACTGTTGTCTCCTCTCTCTTTTACTTTCACTGTTTTCTCTCTCCTGAACCATTCTTGTCATTAGACAAACATATTATCTAATTGTTTATTAAGAAGTAAAAGTGTTTATCTGTTTTCCCTTCCAGTTATCACCCTATTTTTTCCCTGACCTTTGATAACTCCTTATTTTCACTATTTTCAATTTCTCTCGTCCAATTGCTCTTAATTTCATTCCACTTAGGCATTTCCTCCACCATCCCATTAATAATGGGTTTGTCTAGGTCATCAGTGAAACCCCCATTGCTACATTCAATGGTCAATTCTTAGTCTTCATCTTTTTTGACCTTCAGAAGCTTTTGAAAGTAATTGATCACTCTCAACTTCTTGATCTTGCTTCTTCATTAGGCAAGGAGAAAAAAATCCAGTAGTTTCTGAAGGTTTATTTCTTCTTTGGTGTCTTAGCAAGGTTGAGCTCAAAGGAAGAAGGAATCCTGTTAAGAAGGAATGCTCTACTGTTAGATATTAATCTGGAACTTCTTGCCTACTCCTATATGAGAGCATTATAGGGGTGCTCTATTTCTCCTGAAGTCCTTCTATGGTGATGAAGCTCAGGAGATTCCGCTGTGCTCTCACTTCTTAGTTGGTAAAATTTCCCCCCAATAAAACCTATTCTGTATGTACTATGGTGCCCAGAGTAGTGAGTGCCTGAGGTTCCTTTTCTGTTGCTGGATTCCAGAACCCCTTTTCACCCACCATGGTGGCCACTTCTGTCTTGATTCATCCAGTCTTATGATTTTTAGGAGTAAAATAATTTAAGGCTATACGTGTACACATACGTTAAGCTTTTGGGACTTATCATGGATTATTTTAATGCAGTTTTTATTATCATTGGTATGTTCTGGGTTTCTTTTTTGATCCAGACACAAATAAGATAACTTTTTAAATGATCTTATATTGAAAATTAATTTCAAATTTTATTGCATTGCACTCAGAGAATATGCCCTGATCAGCTTTTCTAGTTAGAACTGAATATTCTGGGATAAAATATATTAAAGTGATTAGGAGAATGTATGTTTATTTTTAATGTTTGCATTGGATGCTCGAAAGATTAAAAAAACTAATTAAAATTTTAAAGTCTCTGGTTTGTTAGTTTTATTACTTAAATTCATATATTTTCCTCATTCTTGAATTTTTTATTCAAAGTTTCATCTCTTAGATAACTTTAGCAAACTTTTAAGTAATTTTTTTTGGATGGTTTAGAGAGTACATGTTCAAAATCCTTGTATTTCTCTTCTTTAATGAGTATTTTTCATTAGAAGACTCAAATATTTCTTCATTTCAGGCAGTATTTTTATTTTCTTATTGTTTCTTTGATCACAGCCTATACAGATATGCTTAATACTTTTCTTCTTGAGTTCCCAGTAAAGTCATTTTTTCTATCTTCCGCCTATCTGACTGGTAGTCTTCATTTGCCCCTCAGCCTTTCTCTGTCGAGGAGGCTGGTTTCTGTAGACTTACGACACAGCTTCTTTTGCTATCTGGCTCTGGCTGTCAAAAGGTACCAGCAGGAGAGACAAAGGGATGAGGAAGGAGGTTGGTATATTTATCACCCTCTTCCCTTCCGAGACCTCAGTTGGGATCAGGCTGCCTTACCTACAAACACTGAAGCTCCTATTGGGTAGTAATATACCCTTGGCAAATGGAGGAAACAGATAAGAAACAATGAAATTCAAAGTGTATAAATTAAGTAATTGCAATTTGGGATCTCTTCTATGAGTCAGTAAAGTGGATGCTGTGATAGAGAATACCCTCAGGGGCCGGCTTAGAAAGCATGGACGAGGACAGCTTCCCTGTGGTGTAACACTAAAGCTATAAGATGAAGGAACATCAATATGAAGAACTGAAGAAAGAATGGTGTAAGCAGAGGGAACTTTCGAGCAAAAGGCTTTGGGAATGAACAAAAGGGCTAGTTTGATATGAGCATAGTGAGAAAACACAAAAATGGCATGAAATAAAGATGAAGAAAACAAGGATTTAAAGTCCAATGGAAAGCTATTAGAAGGTTAATACACAAGGAGAGAAATACATTTCTAAGGATTGTTTTGAATGCTCTGTGGAGGGGGAATGGAATACAGACAGGTGAAAGTGAAAATGGATAGTCCAGTTGTTGCATGAATCCATGCAAAAGGTGTGATATGGACTAAACTGGTATAAGCACATTATTCCTGAGATTTCCTGATTTATTACATGTGTGAGACTATAGGAAGAAAATTACCCCACAGTTTCTTACTTGGGCAAATTGAAACATCTGTACTGAGAGAAACAGCAATGAAATTAGACACTATGCCACTGGACGGCTTTCCATGTGAGACAGAATCTCAGAGGAGAAGGCTGTTCCAGAAATACAATTTGAATATTGTTAGCACATATGTGATGTTTAAAGCAAGGTAAGATCTGGTCTGGATAAAGAATGTGGACAGAGGAAGGAAAATGGCTCAATTTGAATCCCTAGAGAACTTTAGCATTAAAACATTGAATGGACAAGTTGACTGTGAAGAAAGTCAATATGTGATAGAGAAAGTGATGGAGAAAGACTATGATAAGAAGAAATCCTGAAGAATATTAAAAGGTAGAGAATGAAGTTTTCAAAAAGGAGTGACCAACCACATCAAATACCACTGAGAGATCAAAGAAGAAAAAGAAAGTACCCATCAAGCTTTGCAGTATGTAGGTCATTGATGTTTTTAATAAAAACTGTGTCAGTGGAAAGGTTGGGAGAGAAGCCAGATAAGAGAGGAGGAACCATGAATATTTTGTGAGAAACTGGAGAAAATGAATGTAAATATCTGTTGAGATGTTTTGCCGTGAAAATCCGAAAATGCTGTGGAAAATGGTTTTGGAAGTTACGTTGTACAACGAAGATTCTTTTTCGAATACTTTTTTTTTTTTTAAATCAAAGGAACTAGAGTCTGTGTTTAGACTTAGGAGAATAAAGAGAATAATTCAGAATAAAATGAAAGTTAATGATAAAGGAGAAAATTGTAAGGTTGGTTTTGCTAGATGGGATAGAAGGCAGAGCATGGGGGAGGGATTGGAAGACTGATGTTTGATGGTGGCGGGATCATGTGCTACACTGCAAAAGGAAGGGGTGGAGAAAGAAGGCAGACGTACAGCCTGGTGACTGGAGCTAATTCTGCTTCATTTTGTGTATGTAAAAGTTGCTATGAGAGTAGATCTTAAATATCCTCATCACAAGATAAAAAACCTTTGTAACTATGTGTGGTGATAGATGTTAACTAAACTTATTATGGTGATCATTTTGGAATATTTACAAGTATAGAATCATTATAGCGTATATCTGAAACTAAGGATGTTACATGTCAACTATATCTCAATATTTTTTTTTTTTTTGATGTGGGTAAGATTGTAGGTTTGGTGGTGAGAGTCTGAAGGAATTCCAAAACTAATGCTCTTGATATTCTTAATAAAGATTAGGTGAGCTTATTCCCCACGAAGGAAATGTAGACATTTTAAAAAATGAGAAATAATATTTTTGTTTCATTGTTAACCACAATTACTAATAGAATATGCATGCCTCTTAACCACTTCACAGTCTCTCCAACTTTGGAATTACATTAGGCACCACCACCCTCATTTCCTGTTTTGCATTGATTTTAGTAAGGTCTTTACTGATGGAAAAGCTCTCAAGTTAAAGTGTGAGATGGGGGCCTCCCTGGTGCTGCAAGGGGTTGAGTCTCAGCACTATGAAACTATCAGCAGCCATTGCAGCACGAGTTCTATCCCCAGCCAGGGAGCTTCCCACATGGCACAGCAGACCTCTCCTGCTTAGCCCACTGCTCCCCTCAGCAGTGTATTTCAGTCAATCTGCCTGTTCTGCTCCCAACTCTGTCTCGGGTGAATCCTCTCACTACCCCACACCTCTGGCTTACACCCCAGTTCTTGTATGCATAAATAAATAAATCTTAAAAAAAAAAAGTGTGAGAAACCACACTAACTTGGAAATATAGTTGGATTGCTAGAGAATCTTCACTACCCAAGTGAAGTTTTTCAATTATTAGTTTAAAATGTAATCGTGTATAGAATTTTATTTTCCCTAGTTGCTTGGGTACTGATACAACAAAGGAAAATAGCTAGGTTGATTCAAGTTTGGGTTTGACATTTATAAAATCCACCTAAACTGCTTTTCATTGTTTCCTCTGTCATTTTAAATTTAAGAATCACATGTTTATTTCCATGAAATCATTCTTAGTCTCATAATTTATGATTTCCTAGTCTTAGTCCAAGAACATAATGCTCAACTGAACTTTGATACAGCATAGCAGAGAATGTAGCCTAGTCTTTTTTATGTTATACTTTTTATTTCTTATAGTAACTTTATTTAATGAGGTGCGGTGTTCATCTGCTGATTCCTCAGGAAAAGACCCTTGTTTTAATGTGTAAGTTGCTTCACATACACGTTCCCTGACCCCACCCCCCATCCTTACAAAAGGAGATTTATGATTTTCAGCGTTGCAAGTTAAAGTGGGTTCTTTCAGAGATCAGTGAATCTCTGTTCATTTTCAGAGCCCAGAGAAGGAGAAAGGAGAAAAATTGAGATTACTGCCGCTAACTCTGCTACCTCAGAAGTCCAGAAGTGCTGTGGGAGTAAGAAGACAGAGAAAAAGCTAAATGAAATACTGATAGGGTTTGCCCTAAGTCAGGAATTAGTTCTCTGGATTGTGGCAGTTAGGGAGAGGCTGGTTGAGAGTGGACTCGGCATAGTCAATGGCAAAACTGCAGGCCTGACCTAACAGCCTTGGGATTTGGAAAGCCTACTTACTATGAAGACTTTTCGGTATGTGAATGAATTTAAGTGTCTTCTGACTCAACACAATTGAATTCGGTTTCCTTTCATTTGCAACTGAAAGATTCCTAACCGGTGAACACAGAATTAGGAAACTGAGCTCCAGGTATCGCCTTACCTAGAAGCCCTTTATCTGAATGCCTGATTTAATATATTGAGTGTTTTGAATTTGGCACTTTGGCCTTGTGCACTGAAATCAATTCTTATAAAATGGATTTAAAGTCAAACGTATATAATTTTGGGTTTCATATTTGTAAATCAAATTGAAAAATATGACAACTGAATGCTGTTAGAATTTTAGTCAAATATCCTTTTAATAAGACAATGAAAAATGCTGTTCTGTCAATAAATAAGCTCTAAAGCTCATTGCCCATTTATAGATAGACAGCCCAGAGGACACACCATTGTCCAAGGCCATGAAGGATGCATGGTGAGAAGCACACAGCCTGTGCCTATCTTTTGCAGACCAAAGTTGATAGAAGAGGAGGTTCATTAATGTCAAGGGTGCTGGGGTAATAAAAGCCATTTGTCAGTGCTTAGCTGACAGGAGCCAGGCAGCTGAAATGACCACAAAGCCAGGGAAGGTTGTGAAGAGCCTAGAGGGCTTGGCTGGCAGGGTTTGTGGAGAGTAGGCTTATTAGAGGACAGGCAATAGGGTGGTCAGATTATTCTGACATTATGTCTGAAGGTCAAGTCCTAATGGCTCCACTGTGATTATTTCTCCAGTTACTAAATGTGTAATTCTAACTGTTTTACTTGGTATTGGAATTATACCTCCCTCCCCGCTCCCCAAACAAATGGGTCCTTCCTTTGCCTATGAGGTAAGAGCCACCTGAGTGAGGAAGACAAAGTGGAAAAGTTTGAAACTTCTCCCCACACTATCAAGAGTCAATAAAAAGTAACAGGAGGCTTACATGAGGTGGCAGAAATAAAGAGAGTCCATTAAAAACCTAGAGGATGCAACGAAAGTGGTATTTCTGTTCAGTTTGTCTCATCTCAACAGAAACTGGAGAGATCCTGATGAATGACTGAGGACCACTACGGTTAACCAAGCGGTAGCTCCCAGCTAGGGTGCTTGGGTGGCTGCGGAGAGCATCACTATTAGAAGAACAGCTCAATAATGCTGAGGCACATGGTATATTGCTGTTCTTCTGGAGAATACATTCTTCACAATCTGAATCAGGAGAGAGAATCAGAAATTGTTTTCAGCCCTCTGGAACAGACCACAATATTCACTTACAGTTTTGCCGCCGGGCCCTGTTACCTCCTCTGCTGTCTGCCATAAGACGGTCTCAAGAGATCTGGAGGGTCTGACACTTCACAGAACATCACACAGATCCATCACATCAACGGCATCCTGCTAACAGGGCAAGGTAAGCAAGAAGTGATGGATACATTGGAAGTCTTGGAAACATGCACATGTTGCAGAGAGTGGAAGACAAACCTTCTGAAGGTTCAGGTCATTCACAGAAGATCTTAGAGATCCATGGTTAGAGAACTGCTGTTATATTCCAGACAAAGTCAAATTGCCCCACCCACCCCCTAAAGAAGGAATCACAGAGTTTGCTGGATCTCTATTGCTTCTGGGCTCACTGTGAACTGGACTTTCATTACTGGGGATGACCAGCTGGGTAACTAGTGGTAGGTGGAGTCATTAACTGAATTACAAGAGCTGGGGAGACAGTTTAGTGTAAGAGGAGAAGGATACTTGAGGTTGCAATACACACAACCTTTAACCTCAGATTAGCAATCACCCCGACATGCAGAACGCTGTTCCTGTGTAGACCTGAAGAGGCTCTGTGTGTTGAAGAAAAGTGCAGGCACAGGAAGCCGAAAGAGCATTCTTCTGGCATAACACTGCTTAGAATGTGTGACAGTGTTGAGGGGTGTTATTTCACTAAATGAAAACTAGATTTCTTGCACCAAACAGGTAGCCAAGTTGCAAATGCAAAGGAAAAGTTCACTAAATGACTTCACTAAAGTCATTGTAGATGTTCTGTAAACACTGCTTATTTACATATGTTCTTAGTAACTTTCATTGAATGACATTTTATAAAGATATTTGGAGGTTCATGTTCGTGTTTACACATCAAAGAATAGATGTTGTTTACTCACCTAGATCAGCTAAGTTTATGAAAACATCATGCCTTATGGAACAAATCTTTTCAGCAATTTAAGAAAAAGCTTAAACCACAAGAGATGATGGCTATGTTGAAATCTAGACATAATCAAATGACAGTATGTTGAAAACGCTACATAATTTTTTTTTGCACCATGTAATTTATTTCTGTAATGAGAAGATAAAGCCTCTTCAATTTAAAGTTGTGTAAAGACTTTTTCAAAGCTATGGGTGAGAGGAACTAGGGAAAGGACCCTTACTGCATACTTAAGTGCATTTTGAATTTTGAATTATGCACATATATCATTTATTCCATAAATAAATAAAATTCAAGACACATAGAAATGAAAAAAGTCTAATTCACTAAAGTCTCCCAAATGATTACAAGCATAGGAATGAACTCCTGGGTACTGATGCAACTGGTTCTTCAACAAAACTCTAATTTGATTCAAGTTCTGTATAAAGATCATTGGCGTAAATTGTGATAAATTAATATGATGGATTATAATGCAACTATTAAGAAGGACTCATATCTATATCTATTGACTTGATAGGATGGCTACATTTTTAAATTGGAAAAAAACATTTCAGTGAGAGAATGGTGGTGACAGAAGGACTTAAGATTTCTGCATTTTTTCCTGACTTACAATAATATTCATTTTTGAAAAAAATCTAAGATGAATTCAGACTTGTAAAAACATATTTTAACCCAACATTACAGAAAATGCCCGTGTTACCAAACTTTTAGTGCCTGCTTCTAGAATGCAAATTTTATCTTTCACTTGTTAATTTATTTTACATATAAATGTTAAAATGTCTTGCATTTATTTGAGAAAGTGATCTTGCAAAACTGAATTTTAATGTAGAGGTTGAATATAATGTATATTCTCTCTTTAAATTTAAACTTACTTCTTCTGAAAAAGGAGTGCCAGTACTATCCTTCTTAAAGACGTTAATAGCATCTAGGTCATATCCTTAGGGAAAAGGAAGAAGTAAAGAATGTAAGCTACTTCAGACAGAGTGAGGTTGTTCTGTTTCTCCTTTGCACTGGTTTATTTCTGTTTGCAACTCCAGAACCACTCGTGGTCCACTCTTCTCCACCAGGTTCTAAGCCCAGGAAGCTGGTCTATATAGGTTGCATTGACCAGGTGTTTTTGTCCTTTGGGATACCCCAATGGGAGACAGAATGAGAGACTGGGGGTCAAAAAGAAAGAATGGTCTGCACATTTACTCCCCTGCTTCCTCTCTGTTTGACTGGCAGTGCCTCTGTCCCTCCATGCCACTTGGAAGACGATTAGTCTCTCATGGTTTCTGCCTTTCTGGGTTGAGGTCACTGCAAGCCTTCCCTAACCTCTGGCTTCCTCCTTCAGACCACTCAGAGTAACCATTATTTACAAAGAGTAGTGATTGAGAATACAGCTTGAGATGTATGCATCTGCCTAAACCCTTTATCATTAGTACTCATGAATGGAGACTTATTTCATCAGCTACTAATCCTCTGGGTTGAGATTGCGTGGCAGTGAGTCTATGGGAAGAAAAGAAATTGGGGTCTTCATAGCTGGACAGAGATGAAAGGGGTAGAGAACTACCTCAAATACAAGCTATTGGTGGTAGAAATAATGCATTCCAGCAACCAGTACAAGAATATCCAGGAGCTATTTAAATTTGAGCACTCTGTGGTTTTTCCCACAAGCAAGTGTTCCTTCCCCCAACCCAATATTTCAGCTATAAAAATAGGATTTTTGTTTATGTAGCTGCTGTTATTTTTAAGATCATCTGACCTATGAAGACACTACAAAGCCCCTCAAATTGGAATAGCTTCCAGAAAAACTCACCTTTTGCCAATTTCTGCCACATTTCCTCTGATCCTTACATTTTACATAGACAGAGAACATTTTCAAGACATTTATAAGCAGATATGCAAATGGATTCCCATAACAACTAAATTCAACTGAGGAGGCAATGAAGATACACTTCTATAATTCAGGGTTTTATTTACTCTTTTTCTATAGTTTTCTTGAATCCTTGTAGAAGTTGATAACTTATCAGCATCTCTACCATCCCTATCTCTATATATTCCCATGCTTTATCCCTCCTAGCAATTGTCTCTAATTTGGAGGTAGCCTAAGGATAGGAGAGTTTTCTACTTATTTTCACTGAGAACATCTTTATCTTGGCATGCCATTTTCAAAAAGTAGTCAATGAACTACCAGCAGCAGAAACCCTTTAAATAATATAAAGATGAAGGCTGCTGTGCTATACGTCTATGTCTCCAGGAATTGGGATCCATTTTACTGGCATATGTCCGTGTTCAGGCATGGAGATGTGATCGAGCAGAATACTCAAATAACAAATTATTTCAAAAAGTTAGTGGTGTCCACAAGAGAAGCTATCCCAGTAGTCATTTCCTTAATCAGCAGCTCTTTTTTAAATTGACAGTTACTATGGGGAAGAAACTGGACTAGGCTCAAAAATGATACAAGCAAAGCAGACACTGCTTGATTTAAAGAATTTTCAGAATAATGAATAGAAAGACATTGATCATCTAAAGTTGTGAGCTACAAAATCAATATACAAATTTGCATTTCTATACACAATGAACTAACAGAATGAAAAATAATGAAAACAATACTATTTATGATTTTAGCAAGAAGAATAAAATACCTAGTAACAATTTAACCGAGGAAGTGAAGGACCTGTACAGCAGAAACTGTAAAACACTATTGAAAGAAACTGAAGAAAATATGAAGAAATTGATCAGAAGAGTCAATATTATCAGTCATTCCACTCAGAGAAATAGATTCAATGCAAACTCTATAAGGTCCCTGTTGCATTTTTCCCAGAAATATAACAAAAATTTCTAAAATTTGTATGGCATCCCAAAGATATCAAATAGCCAAAGCAATTGTGAGGGAAAAAAAAAGTACAAAAAGGGTGTCATACTCTTCGACTTAACTATACTACAAAGTTACAGTAATCAAAAATAGTATCTTTATATGTTAAAGTTGTATCATGAGATTGCAGTAATTCAGTCATATCTTCAGACTCCACTTCTAGTTCTAGTACTTACGTCATTTCTACCATATCTGCAGTTACTTTTTCCACTGAAGTCTTAAACCTTTCAAAGTCATCCATGAGGGCTGGAATGGACTTTCAATGTTCCAATGTTAATGTTGATATTTTGACCTTCTCCCTGAGTCACAAATGTTTTCAATGGCATCAAGAATGGTGAGTCCTTTCCAGAAAGCTTTGAATTGGCTTTTCCCAGATTCATCAGAAGAATCACTATCTCTGGCAGTTATTATAAATTATAAAATGTATTTCTTAAATAATATGACTTGAAAGTTTAAATTCCTCCGTGGCACATGGCAGCAGAATGGATGTTGTGTTAGTAGGCATGACAACATTCATCCCCTTGTATATCTCTCTCAGGAACCTTGGCTCATCAGGTGAATTCTCAATAGGCAGTAATATTTTGAAAGGAATTTTTTTTTTTTTCTGAGCAGTAGCTTTCAACAGTGGGCTTAAAATATTCAGTAATACATATTGCAAACTGTGCTGTCATTTAGGCTTTGTTGAACCATTTGATCAGGGTAAATTTAGCATAATTCTTAAGTGCCCTAGGATTTTTGGAATGATAAATGAGTACTGGCTTCAACTTAAGTCAGCTGCATTTATTCCTTGAACAAGAGAATCAATCTGTCCTTCAAAGCATCAAAGGCAGGTATTGACTTTTCCTCTCTAGTTATGAAAAGCCTAGATGATGCCTTCTTCCAGTATAGGCTGTTTTGTCCACATTGAATATCTGTTTAGCATAGCCACTTTTATTAATCATCTTAACTAGACCTTCTGGATAATTTGCTGCAGCTTCTAAATCAGCACTCACTTCACTATGTTGCATTTCTGTTATGAAGATGGCTTCTTTCTTTAGATCTCATGAACCAACTTCCACCAGCTTCAAACGTTTTCTGCAGTTTCTTCACTTCTCTTAACCTTCATGGAATTTGAAGCTAGAACTTTGCTCTTGGTTAGGCTTTGACTTAAGGGAATGCTGGGGTTGGTTTGCTATTCTATCCAGACTAATGAATCCTTTTCCATAACAGCACATGGCTGCTTTACTTTCTTATCATTCATGTGTTCACTGAAGTAGCACTTTTAATGTCCTTCAAGAACTTTTCCTCTGCATTTGCAACTTGGCTTCCTGTTTGGTGTAAGAAATCTAGTTTTCAGCTTATCTCATCGTTCCATATGCCCTTCTCACTAAATTTATTAATAATTTCTGGCTCTTGATTTAACACAAACACTTTACTTGAGCACTTAGAGCCCATTGTAGTATTGGTAATTGGCCAGGCTTCAATACTTTGTGTCTCAGGGAATAGGGATATCTGAGAGCAGGGAGGGACATGGAGAAGGATTGGTAAGTGGAACAGTCAGAAGACACACATTTATTTGCTAAGTTCACTGACCTAAATGGACATGGTTCATGGTGCTCCGAAACAATTATAATAATTTAAGAAAACTACTAACCAAAGAGCACCATAAAAGATATAGTAATGAAAAAAAAAAAAGAAATATGCAGTCATTGCCAAAATGTGACAGAGAGACTTGAAATAAACACATGATGATTGGAAAATGGTGCCAACAGACTTGCAGAAAGCAGGGTTACCACACAGACCTCCAGTTTGTAAAAAATGGAGTATTTCTGAAGCACAACAAAGCAAAGCACAATAAAAGGAGGTACACCTGCACTTTTGAGACAGTGGGAAGGAGTTACATGTTACAGGATGAGAGAGCGCTCAGTCACGCAGACTTATGGGACGTTTTAGATATTTTCTCAGGCTGCAAAGACAGGCTTGTAAATGCTGCCCGGAAGATGCAGCATGGTGTAGCGCAAAGAGTACTCGCGAGAGATGTAGAGGTTTGTTGCTCTTTTCCTCTTCCTACTAGTGACATGATAGAAGACAGGATGCTTGTCTCAGTGAACATCAACTTCCTTACCAATTAAACCATACTGTAGTTGTTGTAGGAACCAAAATGAGAGGTATGAGAGTGATTTAGAAAACATAACTCAGTAGAGGCACATAAGAGGTTATTGAAGGTTTACATTATGCTTTTAGTTTCTTGACTTCACCTTTCTTATGACCCAGAACAGGGTAGTTGACCATTTCTGAAATTCTACCATGGACTCAACTCTTGATTTTGGCTCTTGTTGGTTTTATTTTTTAAAGAAAAATATTTATTTATTTATTTATTTATTTATTTATTTATTTATTTATTTTATTTTACATCATTGTTTATTTTTGTACAATGTTCTATTTCTCCACCCAGGTGTTGTCCCCATAAAATTACCACCATCAAGACACCCACGAACCATCTCCATAGATTCTTGTGTTCACCCCTCCTGTTTTGATCCCTCTCCCTCCTATTTCTTCCTATTTTTCTAAAGCTCTGCTTATTTTGATCACTCTGGTTTCATCAGCTTCAGATGACACATGTCCCAGTTTGCAATTGTTAAAAAACATTCTGAGGATGCATTTCCTCTGAGTTTTTGGCACTTTTCCCTCTCCTTCTCCTTTTAACCTTTATTGCAACTCTAATTCTTCACCCTTCTGCCTTTTATTTTGATCTAGAATTCAAACAACTAAAAATACTTTAAAAAAACTCAGAGAGTGCCCCATTCCAAGTCTCTTTTGCAGTTGATTGCTCTTAAAAAGTTCTTGTTTCACCTTCTGTTCTAGATTTGGTTCCAAGTTGAAGTCGAGCATTAGGGCTCTTTTGCTCCCTGGTCTAGTTCACACTTCAGAAACACCATCCACACCTGAAGCTTCTGTCTCTATCTCTCTCTTCCTTTGGCTATCTCCACTGTCCTAGGAAGCACTGGATTATCTCACTTTTCAGACACATTCCAGTTTTAAAATATGCAGAGATTTAGACTCTTTTATGATTAACTCTGTGGACTTCCAGAGAGGCTGAGCCTTCTATCAAGGCTCTGATCTTTATCACCATCTAGAGGCAGGCCATGAAGAAAGCAGAGGTGAGTCTCCAAGATACTTGGACAATGAGATCTTCTCTTAAATGTATTTCATATCTTCAAAGTGCAGGGTTGAACCCACAGTTAGTCATGACCCTGGTGCCAGATCAGGGAGGGAGTGGACAGCTCAGAGTTAGGCAAATTATAGCAGGGATTCTTTTCTTGTAATCTAACATCGGACTTGAGGTTCAACAGATTCATCCTCTCACTTAAAACTATGTCAGGTTTATTAGTGGAACTAAATCACCTCCCTCTTCTGCTCTGGTCGTGGAGGGCACCAGGATTTGGCTCTTTTGGCTTGTGCCTTCTCCAAGGGGGGTGCTTTTCATTTCTTTCTGGCAGAGTCACAGTTCTAGAATATTTGGCAATAATCCCCAAATGCTTTGCGTATGTTTCCCCGTAAGAACTGGGAGAGACTTAAATAAATTTATGGACAGCCAGGGCTATCCTAGAATATAATGTGGAAAACATGCATACTCACATGGTCCCAGCTTAAGTTATAAAAATTAGTTTTAGTTCATGTACTCAATACCTAAATGAGGCAAATATAGACTAAAAAGAAAAAATTAAGTCACATAAAGCCAATCAGTAGCTTTTAGAAATCTTGCCTTTTATACTCTCTCAGTTTGACCTGAGAAGAAATTGATATTAAAGAAAGACCTTAGCAGAGATTACCTTCTATAGGAGGGTAGTTCTGGTCTCCTGGGCTTTCACTGCAGAGAAATGCCTGAGTGTTAGCAGCAACGTGGTTGTTTAGGGAAATGTCTCAGTAATCAAAAGAGTTGAAATGATTGGGTGTCTGTGCTACAGTGCTGTCATTTTGAATCTTGCTATTGGGCAGAATATTTTTTTTTTTTTTAAGAAATGACCAATGGAACACATGATTGACCCAATAACATTTGTTTGTTTCTGGTCCTAAGTGATTGCCTGGGAACTATAAGCTATATAAGAAGAGCTCTGTCTTTGGTGGGATTGGGGAGCTGATTCCCTAAAGAGTGGGAGCTGTGACTTGCTTTTAATCAATAGTATACAGCAGATAAATTACAAAACCAAACTGACGGGGATTGAATCTGCATGACAAAAGAGATCTTAAAGGATAAGAGTAATGCTCAGTTAGGGTAGTTCTTAGGAAGGACTAATTAATTTTGACAGAGAAGCTCAAAGTAGTATAATTCCAATTTATTCCTTAAACAGTGAGTAAATTTTTAAAATGCAAAACCCTGTAGTTGCAAACAGGGTATGCAGACAGTCCTTTACACTAACCCCTCCTTGCCAAAGAAGTAGCAAAAGCAAAACCCATCAGTGAATGTAGCAGTAGAGACAGTAGTCAGTGGGAAATGGGGGCAAAGAATGTAGGGTTTTGAGGTTAATTAAGGAGTCTTCTGCTAATTAAGTGACAAGTAGAGCTACAGAAGTAGAAGAAATTTTGGAGATGAGGGAAAGTGATATAAATGAAGGCAGAATAAATAAGAAATTAAATAATTTATTTAATTAGGTAAACAAAGTCAGAGAGAAAGAGCGCACAGATATTAGGAGGGCATGTGATAGAAACTCATATCATTCTTTTTGAGTCAATTTTGAAAAAATAAATAAATATCAACAGTCTCTGGTAGAAGGGATTATAAAAACCAACAGAAAAGAGATTCAAGAATGAAGAATTAGGCAACAGGGTCAAAGCACAAGTTCTAGAGAACTGGGAATTGGATTTGTCAATTGGGAGGATGTTGCTGACCTTCTGGGAACAGTTTAGAGGAACGCTGGAGGCAGATGCCAAAATGCAGTGGGATAAAGGGTGAGTGGCAGGTGGTCAAGAAGAGGGAAGGCGGTGAGATTGCCCTTGTTTTTCAAGAAGCTTGCTAGTAAATGGAGTTGATAAAAGTTAAGCTTAAAATTTTGGTTTGTTTTTTAGTGGGAGGGCATATAATCATTTCAAATCACCTTAGGGAAGTGGGAGAAAGTAGGTAATTGAGGCACACATATCACTGAGGGGTCCCAGTCATGACTATCACCTTTGTTGTGCAAATGTGCTCAGTTCTGGAAAGTTTCCAACTGAAGTGAAGGAAAGTATTACCAGTCAATATAACTTGTTACTCTTAGTAAGCTGAGTCAAATGGGCTCAGTGAAATTCATCTTTATCTACACTCTTGGTTTGTATTCTCTTAGTTCTCTTTCCTTTAAAGCTTTCTTTTAAAATCTTTCTCCACAGTTTTTTCCTAATGAAAAAGAAAATAATTTTTTTCACACTTTAGTTAGGATGGATTAGTATCTGATTGGAAAGAGGGGGGAAGAGAGAGAGGTATTGAAACTGGGGGAAGCATGAGTAATGGATAAAATGATTTAGGGTGGGTAGATGGGTGGACTAGAGATTAGGAGTCTAGTAGGGGAAGAGGCAGGGACAACGTGGACACTAGCCCTCTATTACTCACGCAGTTGTCTGGTTTATGTTAAAGAATATAGATCAGTTGATTGTCACATGTTTAGGGAGCACAAAACTTTGTTCAAACTTTGTATGTTTGAATTTCTGGCTCATACCTCTGAGCATTGGCTTCTCAAGGGCTGCAAGTGCTTCTGCCTACATTGTTCACCCTCACAGAATTGAGCATGAGATCGTACTTTGCATGTTCTTGGCTGAAGACCAAAGTTCACAGCACCTTTAGAAACCCTACTATCTCTTGGTACATTCTTCTGTGGCTTGAGGCATTTTAAAGCTATAAAAGACTAATTTCAGAATGACACTAATTCTGTATCTAATATGAACCCTTTGAAATTAATAACCAGAGTCTGGAAGTTATGTTTTCCCTTCCCCAAATCAGGGCAATAGCTACTTATTTCAGCTGAAGACTATATGTCTCCAAAAGGTGAAGTGGTATAGAGGAAACAGAGAAAGTTTAAAGAATTATAGGTTGAGGTGACTTATCAATAAAAGATTCTGTTTATCTTCAAGAGAATTTCACAGGCTCATACATCAACTAATAGAGTTACAACTTTCGTCAGCATCTAAATTCCTGGAGCTAAAGTCCCAATATCCTTCATCCTGCCAATGAAACAAATTTTTATAGAGCAAAAATAGATAAACTTGAAAACAGAATATCAAGAGAAAGAATCAATGAAGCCAAAATATGGTTCTTTGAAAATATTAGTGAAATGATAAGCCTCCAACCAGACTCAGAAAAAAAAAAGAATGAATACAAATTGCTAATGTTAGAAATGAAAGACAGTGGGACATCACTGTAGATCCCACAGACATTAAAAGGATAATAAAGTGAAATAACACTATACCACGAACTTGATAACCTAGATGAAACAGACTAATTTCTTGAAAAACACAGTTTGCCGAAACTCACACAAGAAGCAGCAGACATTCCAAATAGGTCTAAACCTATTAAAAAATCTAAATCAGTAATAACCTTCCAAAACAGAAAACACCAGACCTATGTGGGTTGATAGATGTATTTTACCAATTACTTTAGGAAGAAATTTTATATCAATTAACTATATTTTATAATACAGAAATAGAGGAATTACTTCCTAACTCATTCAGTAGACCAGAATTATCACAATACTGAAATGAGAGAAAGATACTACAGAGAGAAAGATTCTACTAGAAAACTACAGATCAATATATTTCATGAACATAGATGCAAAAATTCTCAACAAAATATTACCAAATTAAATCCAAATGTGTAAAGATAACTATACACCAGGTATGCAAGACTCATTCAACTTTTGAAAATCAATTAATGTGATCTATAATATTAAAAAGCTGAAGAAGAAAATCATATAATCATTATAATAGATGCAGAAAAAGTGCTGGGAAAAAATCCAGTTCATTCTTAATAAAATCTCTCAGTAAACTAGCAGTAGAAAAGCACTACTTCAACATGAATATCCATACAGAAAACCCATAGCTAACATGATACTTAATGGTGAGACACTCAAAACTTTTCCACTAAGATCAGGTATAAAGCAAAGATATTGCCTCTTACTACTTTTCAACAATGTACCGGGAGTCTTAGCTAATACAATAATTTTTCTGTTTGTTAAATGTGATTTCAGTTAAATTAAGAGAAGTAAAATTTGAGGTAAGAAATAAATTTATAATATTAATGTACATTGCTCATTACTAATTCAGATACACTGCACAACATTCAGGAGTTAAGAACTTAAAGTATCCTTTCTTTACATTGTAACTTTAGGATTTTTTTTATTCTCAGAGAATAGATCTCTCTCTCTCTCTTTTAGATATTCTACTTTCAATCATACTCCCAAGGGATATATATGCATAAAAGTAGAAAGTTGCATCTAAACGAAAATTTTTTTCACACCTCTCATTATACTCTGTCTCACTTCAATTTCCAGTCTTAGTGTCATACATTTGGAGCAATGCTGTGATTACAATATGGGCAGTAGAAATGAAGCCCACTGTTTCAAAATTAAAGCAAAAAATGTTAATATTTTGACAGACACTTTTCTAAAATGTATTGGTCCTGCTTCTCCATTGAGTACTCAGAGCATAATGATAAGAGGTGACAGTTACTTGGTTTCATTACCAAATGATTACTATATATTGTATATTATATATATATAACCAAATGGTTATATTATTGTGCCATTGAGTATTCTTATGATCTAGTAAAGGGTAGAGGATTTCATGGATTTATTTATATGTTTATTTAACAGTGACCATTAAACTTATAAAATGTCATGTCTGTTTTATATATTTTTATTTCTTTTCTTTCTTTTTCTAATAATACTGTACCTTTTGCTACTTTTAAGCAGTCTTATAAGGCAGCATTTGAATGGCTTTAAGTAAGGGTCTGAGAATTGCTTCTAGGAATAAAGTTGATGAATTTGGGCATATAGATTTGTGACCTTACATGGCTCTTGGTCTCAGCTGTCTTCTGTGAGATGGAAATCACCTGACAAGTGACAGGAGAGGTGAGGAGGTATCACAATATGCTTTGGTTTATTGATAACTTCGTGTTCTTAAATGATTGGTTAAGTTTCCTTATTCTTATGAAATATTTCAAGAATGTCAAAAATACTAAATTATTCTTTAAAAATTTAAATGTGTATATATCTGAAACAGGTTATGTAAAATGTTGTCATTTTCCTACAATAAGAATTTTTGTTAAAGAGATTAAATATTATGGAAACAATTGAAGTGTTTTACATTCCTTACATAGTCCTTTCTCTTCCTGCTCTCCTAGATGAAGCCACCTGCTGGAAATGGATGAGCATCTTTTCTGTCCTAGGTTTCATATATTTACAGAGTACATATATTCATACTCACTTATGTAATATAACTGATATGCTTTTAATTTTTATATAATGCCACACTTTACATAGCATTTTGCAGTGTGTGTTTTCTTTCATTTACTTTTTCAAGGTTGCCTCTATGATTCACATAGTTCTAATTCATTAATTTTATAAGCTGTGCACATCCACCAATGTGTATCCCTAATACAATCTATATGAATTTTTCTCTGTTTTAAACAGGGCTACTATAATTCCTATACATGTCTTGTTATGTCCATTATTTGCATGTGGGAGATTTCCTCTAAGGGATAGAATAGGCATGCAAATAGCTGGGTTATAGAATATGCACATTTTCACATTTACTAGATATGGCAAAGCACACTCAAGGTGGTGCCAACCTTTATTCCTCCAGCAATGCCTGGGCAGCCCCATTTTCTCAGTTCCTTGCCAACTGCTGATTTTGCAGATTTAAATATTTTGGCCAGTGTGATGGATGTGTTATGGTTGCCTCTTGTTTTAATTTGTGTTCTCCTCATTAGTGGGGGAGTACAGCTTCTTTTCTGATGCTTAGTGGGTTGATGTATATTTTACATCAGTAAAAATTTTAAAAGACCCCTCATATATCCAAGCATACCCTCTCCTACTGATGCTGTGGAGGGGTGCTGAACCACTGCATCCACTTTGAAAAACCTCTCCTAAATTACTCCTCTTAAAGCCCTCCCTGGTATTTTGGCCCATTTTCTTCACTGAGTTTTCAGTATGTAGCAATAATTAAAACTTTATTATATATACTCCTAGGTCCAATTTACTAGTAACAAATAATCTAATGTACTATTTATTCTATACATTTTGGTTCATTAAGTGGCTCTTTCATGGTATGCCCTGTGTTCTTAACTAAGCTATAAATACCTTGGTCTTTTTTCTATCTCCTAGCAACTTGTACAGTTCCAGGTCTATTCACAAATAATGCTGGACATTTGACCAGAGAGCAACATACAGCTACTAAAGTCTTGATTGCTTTTAGTTCAAATTGCTTGCATTTTGCAGTTTGCTGCTTTCTCTAATTTTCCACCTGGCCACAGCACTGTGAGTTGCTGCCTTCCTACAAAAGCACCATTGTCCTGTGGGTTATGAGCTTCGCTGCCTGGTTATTACCAAAAGTCATAAAGTCCTCTTTAAGCTCTAGCTCCCTTCATCCATGGACCTGCTTTGAAATCCCATATATTGTCTAGGATTGCTTCAAGGAAGCCTCCCTTCAGTTATCACATCACTAATAATGTCAAACCTTCCTCACTGACTCACATCAGCTTTTTTACTTACTATTCTTTGGAACCATTTTAAACTTAATGTCAAGTAAGAACCCATCACCATTTACTTTCCACTTCCACCTCTCTTTACCTCAAACATTCACCTCTTCTCCCCTATTTAACCCCCTAACTAGACAGTACTGCAAAAGAGCCATGAAGTCTGCAAGTATTTCTCTGTCCCCAAACTTCATTTCCAGAATCATAACGCATTTAATCTCACTAAATTTCTCTGACCTGCTTAAGCGCTCATGCAGGAACACGATGCTCAGTTTGCTCATAGTAAGAAGGATAACATGAAAAACCCTTTTGTAGTTCAGTACAGGCAAATGGAACTCTGAAAAACTATTTGAGACATAAACATCTGACAATTGTTCAAACTCTGGATGGAGCAAATCAGAAGATTTATTACTGCTCCAAAATACACCTTTGATTTTGACGGACTTTCTTCTCAAGAAAGATAGTCTCTTATGTTGATATTACTTCTTACTTTTTTAATTCAATTTCAACAACCTATGCTAGAGCAGTAACATTTCTCCTAGCTTCTACCCTCCACAACAAAATGTACTTAAAGGTCATAAGTCTTATAAGGCATTATGGGTATCCTGACTGATTCATTTTCCAGAGCTTTCTGTGAGCTCTTGGGTTTTAGTTTAGTTCCAGTGTGAACAGCAGATGAATTACACAGGTCCTGGTTTCAGGGTGAGGCTGTGTTAACTGAACATCAGTTGATGTTGATATCTACCTACTCAGAAGCCATGTTCTCTCTTTTGGAGAACTCATAAATATTAATAGGATCTTTAGGGTAGTTTTCGTTATATAAAATTGAAGATAATTTATATTTTGTGTATAACATTTTTCTTCCTGTTGATTTTGGGGTACCACTGGTAGTAAATACAATGCTTTAGTCACACAGAAGTGAGGCTGGAAGAATAGAGGGTTTCATTCCCCTGTTCCTCAATGTACATTTTCAAGGCAACGTGTCAAGGTAACAGAACTTCTTCTTTGAGCACAGATATTGGTAATGCATTTCTTAAGGTAAAAGAAGGAGTGAGGCCCAAATCCCGTTTCATTAGGCCATTTGGGATGTTCTGCGCTGGGAGGCCAGGAATTCCAGGCTCCATTAGGAAGAGGTACCTCGCAAATGCGAGAGAGAAGCAGCATGCCCTGGCACATTTGCCTTTGTTTTCTAACATGGTTGGTTTGTGTGGGCCGAACAAAAGGCAAGAAAGGTGCAGAAACCCATTTCCTGGTATGCTAAATTAACCTTTGTGCCTCAAAGTGAACAAGGATGGAAAGGAAGGCTAGTGTTTATCTTGGCAACTTTGTGAATAAATTGATCCTTAATTATTGGTACTGACTTGTTCAACACAAATAGCAAATGCCTTTCTAAATCCAAATCTACAAGGGATTGCGGTCACAAAGAATCCTACCCATTCCAAGAGTTGGTGACTCCTGGGCTGCTGATACAAAGATTAAATAGGGATTGACTGTCCTCTTCAAACTGTCCGGTGCCCCAAAAAGTTGCCCAACAGCACCTGAAACAAACCCACATCTGCTTCCTAGGCATCATAAACTGTGTTTTTGAGTTTCAAGGGAGAATTGCAACATTGCTTAAAAATGTATGAGCTGTGGGTTCATCTGTGTGATCACCAAACTATAAAGCATTTTATGGGAGTTATACAAGTCCAGTGTGGACAGAAACTGCAAACACATGTTTATGTCCTCACTTTCTCTGGCAATTAGATTCAAAGTGACTCCCATAAAGTCAGAATGACCTCTCCCCTGTGAATGACAAAGTGGTGATTATTTTAGAGAGAGAGAGACAAAGAGACAGAGAGAGAGAGAGAGAGAGAGAGAGAGAGAGCTCCCCAGCTCCTTGAATTATACTCTGGAAATCCCTGGTGAAGGGAGGGGGGGGATGTGTGGTAGGAAGTCAGACCAGCTTCAGCTATACTGGTCTGTGTGAATGTTGTCTAAATATTAGGCTCAGTTGGTAAAATTAATTTTTGACGCCATGTGTCATTTCCGTCCTCATTCTCCTCCTCTTCCTGTGCCACCCCCACCTGCCTTTCTCATCCCTCCTCACACTGTTCCCAGTGCCTTATCACACACCCCAGGCATGCCAGCCTTGCTGCTGTTAAGGACTAGGCAAAAGTGAACTCTCACTGGATATGGGAACAGGGACTGGCAAACTTTTTATATAAAAGGTCAAAGTGTAAATATTTTACAATTTACAGAATTGGACAAATATTTTGCTTACTAAATGCTGCCAGCCATCCGTGGTTTCTGTTGCAGCTACTCAACTCTGCAGTTACAGCACAAGAGCAGCCAAAGCAATATATAAATGGGCGGCCGTGTACATATTCCAATATTCTTACACACTGAAACTTGGATTTCAAATAGTTTTCATGTGTCACAAATTCTTCTTTTGATTTCCCTTAACTGTTTAAAAGTATAAAAAACATCCTTAGCTGGTAGACTAAATAACAGATACCGAACTGTAGGCCAGTTTTGCTTGAGAGCTGAAGCTTTGAGCCCTCTACAATACAGGATAAAGTCTATTCATATTTCCAACACAAGTGTGAGTTTGTCTTTATTTTTCCCTTTAATAGCTGTCAGTTTTAAGGCACATTTTTTAAATGTTTTATACTGGTTTTGTAATGTGTATGTTGTCATCTTTTGGTTGACTTTTATAGTCATAAAATATTTGCCTCCATTTCTGTTGGCATTCTTGACCTGAATAGATGGGTAAATAATACAGTTGCTCTGACTCCTTATGACAAGAGACTATATAGCATTTCTATTTTAATCTTTCAGTTTTAACTTATCTGTGTCTTTATATTTAAATTAACCCACACTTAAAAAGCTAACATTTATGGTTGTTTAAATTCTGTGAATGTGACAATACCTAATTTTTATTATAATGATCAGAACATCAATGATATTTAACTTAATTATTGCTAAATTGTATTAAATATATCTTCCAGCTATTTTTCCCATTGCATCTATGATAATTTTTCCCTTTTGTTTCATTCCTACTTTTTCTATCAAGTTTTTTATTATTCCTTTTTTATTTGACTAACATATGACCCATACATTATTTGAATACATTTACTGGTTATTATCTATGTTACATATCAATAATTATAGACTGATTAAAATTATTATTTTTCTGCTCTACCAAAAAAAAAAAAAAAGCCTCTCAGAGGCTAGAAATTTTCTGAGTGGCATGAAGGTTCACCTGCTTCTATTTTGGTAGGAGGCCTGTGCAAATGCAGCTCTTTAAATATGCTATATCTCAGGGCCTAAGTAAGGCATCCAATTATCCCAAATCATACGAGAGGAGAGAGAACTATTCCATCTCGAAAGAACTAATAATTATTCAGGAAGTCAGACTTATCATCTACAGGTCACCTTTTAAATTCTCAGAGTCACAGAGCGGCTCCTGTGGGCTGTTCTCCATCTGCAATATCCCGCCTGGAAAGCGCTTGAAGGGGCTGCTACATAAATGATGTCACTCTCCTCCAAGCATGATACCTGGAAGAGGAGAAAGAACAGGATTTGAAAAAAAAAATCGCATGTGGCATAAAAAGATTTTTACACCCATGAAGGTTTTCCATGGTCAGAACCAATCATAGCAATGACTCAAACCTAAAATGGAGCTGGGAATTTCAAAATTTGACTCCAGTGACCTGTATATAATAACAGTAGCCCTCCCCCCCGCCACACACCCCTGCATTTCCTCTTCTGCAAAAATAGTTTTCCAAGGAGAAGAAAATTCCAGGGCATGTCCTTTGTTGCAAGTCTGCTTTTCACCTGAGCTCCCTTTGATCACTTGGAAAATACAAAGGGCCTGGACAAAAGACTAAAAGAAGTTGGTTTCCTGTGAACTTTTTACCAACATTTTGCTTTTAGAGCTGGAGTCTACTATCTATATCCAAGCAACAAAACAACTGCATCATTTGAACAGCAGAAAATTGAGTAGGAAAATTGAAATCTGATGCTGAAGGACAAAGTACAGTATCAAAGGCCCTTGCTTACAAACGAGTTTTGTTGAATCTTGCTTCTCATTTATCTTCTCTTTGTTGTTGTCAGAGCCTTTCCCAGGGAGATATTCACACTGAGAAGTTTTGCTTGAAGGCAGTTTGATGTCTAGAGAAAAAAAGAACAACATACCACTTGAAAACGTGGTGAATTTTCACAGATATTAAAAGATTCATTTGCTGCAATGACTTATAAAAACTGTGGCAAGGATGCTGTATTAGCACAAACAGTTCCCAACTTATAAATGGACTGTGCGCCAACACTTTGTAAGTCTGTTGCGTGTAACTCAGAAGGCATTTGCCTGTAGGAGCCATGTCATAGGTGGTAACTGGACACCCACTTACAGTCATGAATTCGTGGGTAATCCGGCTTCGTACACTCAAAACAGTCAAATAACACTTTGAGTCACTCAGATTGATGTGTGCAGAGACATAAAAATGCTTTAAACCATGGAGTAAATACGTCTTACTGGGATTTTAAATTTAAAGATGTAGGGAAGTATTCTTTCTGAATGAAAGGTAAACATGATTTATTGAGTAATAAACTCCTTAAAAATTTAAAGATAAGGCACGGGACTTTAAACATATCTTCTGCTTTTAACTTGAAGTTTTGACCTGTCCCCAGATTTCCTTGATTCCAGAGCTACCTTATTAGACAAACCAAAGACAGGTGAGACGCAAAGCCACGCAATGCTCTAACTCCACGTCAGCCTGCGCCATGGCACCTTCTTAAATTACATTTCAGGGGTCCCAGCCAGGTAAGACAGTTACTGAAACTCAGATTCATCTAAAGCGTAAATTACCCTCTTGGTGGAATAAAAGGAAAAGAAATATTGAAAGGTTTTTGGAGAATGGAGGAGACCGAGGAGCCATGATATGAGCAGGGATCCTAGATGGATTCTAGAACAGGAAAAGGGTATTAATGGGGAAACTGGTGAAATTCTAGTAAGTACTGTAGATTATAGTATTAAAACAATGGGAGGATGGGGAGGGAGGATGGAGAAGTCAGAAGTTTATAATAAAAATTAAACTATTAAAAACACCAGTGCTCTTATCAATTTGTTTTTCTCCTCATCCTTTTCCTAATCAAGAGGATAAGGGGCTCTTACCTGCCAACTCTGGAGAATAGGATGGTGAAGCAAGCCTGCGAACAGCTGGGAATTGTATGAAAAGGGCTTTCTTTAGATGATGCACACATCCGAACTGATGGTTTGGAGAGGGAGCTCAAACTGTCTTCTAGACTCCAAAATGGCTTTGAGGGTTCAGGGTGAGATGAAGCTTTTTCTTTGACTACGTAAGTCAGAAATCTTGTACCAAAGCAGCCAACCTAAGAGCCCTGCCCCCAAGGTAATGGCTGACCAGGAGCATTTTCTGCTCACTGGGGTCAATATAAGACTTAGTATCATTCTGTCACATTGTGCAATTCCCATCTTCAACAAATTCATGCCATCTACAAATGGAAAGGAACATTATATTGGTGTGACAGACATTCTGCCAATATGACAAACACTATAAAATTCTGCTTTAGCAAGAGATGTAAAAAACAAGGCAGGGACAAGCTAATCATGCAAAATGGAAAAATGAGGGACACCCAAAGGTAGACTACAGCAGGAAGTACAAACTTCCCCAACTGCAGTTTTGCTGCTGTTCTGTGGACACAGAAAATGGAAGATTGGTGCCATAAGTAGTTCCTAAACTCCAGCACACATATATGTATACATACATAATACAACACACATGCTTAAATACATGTGTGTTTAATGCCCCCCCCCCCATGATGCTTGCTTTGCTTTTACTTCAGAGTATAGTCTAGGGACTGTTAAGGACAGAATGGAGGGAGAGTAAGAAATGTTTGAGATATTCAAGGTAAGTGTAATGGGCCAGAACAAAAGACTGCCTGTGGCACACAAGACTTCCTAAGTAGCCCACAACACTGCTTAGAATGACTCCTTCTGTCTCTAACTATCTGAGGTAAAAGCTACTCTAGAGGTGCTCTAATCCCTGCATGGAGCTTTAAATAAGCATTCCCTAATCTTTGCCATTCTGTTGCTGGTCTGAGAGCTACAGAGCATGCAGTGAGATTTTGGGGTCTCCAAGAAAGTGCCTTTATCTCTCTGCATAGCAATGGCTTGCTTCCCAGCCATTCAAAGCATGAAATATTTGTAAGTGGGATTCATCTAAGCTAGGGCATTATTATTTCTTGTTAGAATAGTTTTCATTTAACTTTAAACTTTCAAATAATTTTATACTTAAAAATTGCAAAAATAATACAGGAAGTTTATTATTTTTCATTGAGTTTTTCCCTATGTTAACATTTTCCATAACCTCAGCACAATTAACAACCCCAGAAAATTAACATTGGCATAATATTACAGCTAATCTGTAGACATTATCCACATTCCCCCAGTTTTTTCCCACTGAAGTCTTTTTCCTATTTCAGGACCCAATCCACGACCTCATGTTGCATTCAGCGGTCCTGTCTGCTCGGTCTCCTCCAATCTGTGATAGTTTCTGTCTTTTTCTTTGTAAGTGTCGTGACCTAAACACTTTTCAGGGGCACTGGTCAGCATTTTGAAGACTGTCCTTCTTTAAGGTTACGTTTTTTGAGCAAAAATACCATAGAAATGGTGTTGTACCCTTCTCAGAGCATCATGTTGGAGGATTATGATGCTTTATGACATTATTTTATTACTGAGGATGCAAAACTGGGGTAGGGTAGCATCTGCTAGGATCCTGTAAAGGCACTATTTTTTCCTTTTATAATTGATTAATATATTGTAGTGAGATGCTTTGAGACTGAAAATATTCTATTTTTCGTTATGTGATACCCACTCACTTTAACAGCCGTCAATGGTTTTTCCTTGCAACAATTCTTACTACGGTATCATCAAAAGGTAATTTCGTATTTCTACCATCCTTTATATGTGTATTCACTGGAGGTGAAGAGCTGTCCATTCTCCCTCATTTACTTACTTATCTGATTATTCATTTATATCAATATGAACCCATGGATTTTTTTATCAATAGATTATAATACAAACCTATATAACTAAGATTGTTGTGAGCCTAATCATATTAAGACAAAGTCTAACTGCGCAGCTGCCTGGTAATCCAGCTATAAAACAAAGAAAGAAACAAACAATTATCATTACTTGCTAGAATAGGTCTTTTGCTTGTTTTATTTTGCTTTTTAACCTCCTGCATCTCAAGATCCTAAAAGGTGAAAAATTACGTAAGAAAAAAGATCCTCTCACTTATCTTTAAATGTTGAGTTTTAGTGTGAGATCTCAATGAATTTTTCAGGAATACTAGAGAGACTTGAAAAGCATGAGAAAATGTCATACATCTTGATAATTCCACAGAACCTTGTTTCAAGCAAGCAATTTAAAAAATACTTTTTAAAGACTAGAGATGAGATTTTCAAATCAGGAAAGAGAAAAAACATTCACTTAGGAAGATGAAAAGGAAGATCAAATCCATATTGGAATCCTTAGAATTTGGCCTTGAGTACTCAGAACTTGTCTAAATTGTAAAGGCACATTTTCTCTTCTCACTGAATCCCTCTTCCTATTACTTCCTGCTTATTAGGGGAAAGGGAAAGAATACAAAATCCACAAGTATTCCATGTAGATGAGGGACTTTCTCGTGTGTACTATTTCAGAACCACTTTTCTAAGAAAAACCAAAAGTAAACAGTTGTAAAATGTCTTAAACGTTGCCCCTTTCCCCTGAATGCCTTGTTCTTTAATACTGGAAACCATTCCCCAAGCCCCTTCTCAAACTCCCTCGGCACCTCTGTCCTTTTCTTAAGACCATTACCACATTCAGTCCTGTGTTGCAACCACTGTGTATGTTTAAACTTCCTAATCTCTCCTATTCAAAAATAAACTACTTTATTTGATGTTATTGATGAATTATTCTTACCTTCTAGGGTTGATAATAGCACAGCGGATTTATTTTCTGAGACCTTATTTTTGGGACCATATATACAGAAATATTTATGGATTTCATTATATGCCTCAAATTAACTCCAAAATCATCCAGAATGAGGATCAGGGAAGTGGGTGGCACATATAGTGGGCTTAGTTTAAATTTATAGCCCTAAATCAAAAATAACTTCTTAATCCTCAAAAGTCCAAATCATAAAACAAAATAACAAACTGTAAACTAAAGTTTACCTGTTTAAAAATGGTGTAAAATTGTATGAAAGGCACAGAGAGATCCTAAATCTGTTTAAAAATGGTGTAAAATGGTGTAAAAGGCAGAGACAGATGCTAAATAGGAAAATATACTGGCAATATCAAAACTGATGTGGAATTAATATCTAGAATGTATACTACACAATTTTCAGACCAATGAAAAAAAGGACAGCCTCTTATTCCCCTAAAATGAAACAAGCAATTTACAGAAGAGAAACCCTTGAAAACTATTAGGAGAGACTCAATGTTATTGCCAGAAATGCAAATCAAAACAACAGAGATATCATATTATGAGCATAGCAAGATTCTGAAAGCTCTTTACCATCAAATATTGCAGGGACATGGGACTTTTACACATGGCTGGAGGGTGTAGGCTCGAATATCCATTCCAAAGAGCAGACAGGCAGAACTTGGTTGCATAAAGTCCATGCCTATCCCATAATTCAGCAGTTAAGCTATGGCAGGAACATCCCAAAGAAAACCTCACACATATCCATGAGGTGGTCTGTTGCAGTATTACTTATGAAGGTGGAGAATTGTAGTCCCAAATGATCTTAAAGACATGATCAGAGATATTCAAGGAACAGATATCCCATTTGTACAACATGGATGCAGAGAATAGAAAAAAAGAAATGCTCTACTTATTGTATGAAACTAGGATCGTATAGTAGATCAGTGTTTCTTATCAAACTTTGCCTCATAGTATTCAGAAAATGTTTATGTATTTTTCCAATTTCTTTTTACATTTTATTTTTTATGTGATTTCAACAAATTTAATATTGCTTACAACTTAACTCATATTAGAAGTGAATATTGCTTGCATTTTTGCTCAAAGATTTTGTCTTTCATATATATTTTTAAAAAATTTATAGATACATATATTTTTTTACATCACTGTTCATTTTTGTACAATGTATAATTTCGCCTCTCAGGTGTTAGTCCCCGTAAAATTTCCACCACCAATTCACCCATGAACCATCTTTTAATTTTGAAAGAATTTTACATTAACAAAAATGTTGCAAAAATTGTACCAAGATTTTCTACATATTCTTTGCTAGGTTTCCTCAAATGTTGACATTCTTATCTAACTATAAAACAAATACCCAAACAGGAAATTAATACTGATGCAATATTCTTAACTAATCTATGGACTTTACTCCTATTTTGGTCATTGTCCCATTACATTCTCTTCTGGTCCAGAATCCAATACTGCATTTAGTTCTCATTTTCCCATAGTCTTTTCCAATCTGGAGTAAGTGAATAGTCCCTTTGTCTTTCTTTATGTTTCATGATCTTGACACATTTGGAGAGTAGTGGTCAGTTATTTTGTAACATGTACCTTGAGTTCAATTTGTTTAATTTATGCTTAGAATTATGATCAGGTTATACATTTTGGAAACAATACTACCAAACGATGCAATGTCCTTCTCTGTGCATCATATCAGGAGGTACACGGTGTTGATATGTCTCATTTGGCTCATTACTTGATTATGTGAAATTTGATCACTCAGTTAAGGTGTCATTTGCCAGGTTCTTCCACTGTGATAAAACAAATTTTCCTTTATATTTAGCAAATATCTTTTTTTTCAGGTTTTTTTATTGCTATTATTATTTATGTCTTTTACATTATTGTGTATTCCCCATAGGTTTCCCACCACTAATTCACCTGTGAACCATCACCACAGTCCCTTGTTGTATTTAGCAAATATCTTAGGGAGAGATACTTTGAAATGATATAAATATCCTGCTTCTCATTATACCTGCAGCAGCCAAATTTGTAATTCTTGCTTACAACAACTATTACTGTTTCTTTGCCAAATAGTGGTTTTCCCTCTGTAATCCTGTCTCGTTTATTTATTTTCATCTTTTTGAGGTATAATTAACATAAAAAGTATATACTTTAGATATATAACATGCAGTTTTGATATATGTGTACCTTGCAAAATGATTGCCATATTAAGTTTAGTTAGTATCCATCACCTACATAGTACCTGTGTGTATGTGTAATGAGAAAACTTGAGATCTACTCTCTCATCAAACCTCTAGCACACTATATGTCATTACTAATTATAGTCACCATGCTGTACATCTATAACTGACAGTTTGCACTCTTTGACAAATGTCTCCCATTTCACCCACTTCCCAAGCTCTGGTACCATCATTCTTTTCTCTGTTGCTATGAGTTTGACTTTTTTCTATTGCACATTTAAGAGAGATTATGTAGTATTTGTCTTTCTGTATCTGGTTTACTTCACTTAGCATAACAGCTTCCAGGTTCAACTATGTTGTTGCAAATGGCATAATTTACTTCTTTTACAATGTTTTCATTCTTTTATAAGGCTGAATAATACAGATATACATATATATGTATGCACTTGTATAAATATGTACATATACATACACATACACATCTGTATGCAATTTTTTATAAATATATAATAGTATAGAAATCACATTCACTTTATTCAAACCAGATTGATTCCATACCTTAACTAAGGTGAATAATGCTGCCATGAACATTGGAGTGCAAATATCTCTTGAAATACTGATTTCATTTCATTTGGATATGAACCCAGAAGTGGGGATTGCTGTAGTTCTATTTTTAATTTTTTGAGCAATCTCTATTCTGGAAAGTTGGAAATTCATTGAAATTGTGTTGAATTTACAAATCAAATTGTGATGAATTCATACCTTTGTAATACTGAGTCTTCTTATCTATGAATAACATATATTTCTCTATTTAATATACTTCAATATTTTAAAATAAGGCTTTATAATTTCCCCATAGAATCCTTGAATATATTTTGTCAGATATATTCTGGGTACTTTATATTTGTTGATATGCTTACAAATGATATCTTTTCAAAGACAT